>SJYC01116678.1:0-73039 GCA_006408675.1 Madoqua kirkii | reverse complement strand
TATTATTAAAATTGGCTTCACCTGTGTCTTTTTACTCAGTCTAATGCAGTTACTAGAAAATTTTAAATTATGTATTTGGTTCCTAACATATATTACATTAACATTATGTTATGTTCAGTTCAGTTCAGTCACTCAGTCGTGTCCGACTCTTTGCAACCCCATGGACGGCAGCACGCCAGGCTTCCCTGGCCATCCTATGCACGATGTACGGTATGTTACACTACGTTATATCATGATGTTATCTTACATTGGTGGTGGGCCTTGTTCCTGGAGACCCCCTGGCCCCTGACTCCTTTTAGCTGCTCTCCTTCCTCCCTGCAGCCAGCCGTCCTGGGCCATCGCTGGTGCCCTCTCCCCCCGGCGTTCCCAGGCCCTGATCTCCGTTCCCAGCACCTACTGAGGCACCAGAGAGGTGAGCTGGGGCTCCCCCCACCCCCACTGACCTGGAGACCGGTGGTCCCTGCAGTTGACACGGGGTTTCCATCCTTCAGCCACATCAGCAGGGGGCTGGGAGCCCCGGTGGCGTTACAGGTCACCGAACCGGGCTGTGGAGCAGCACGGGGCCCGGGAGGCTGGGCGGCAGCGTGATGCGTGGGGGCACTGCAGGGCAAGGGTGACACGGGGCACAGGCTGAGCCCCGCTGAGGGCGAAGCAGGCAGGGCCCCTGGCTGGGCACCCCCACAGGAGGGCATGGCCACTAACGAAAGCTCGGGGACAGCCACTCCCAACATGGGCAGGGCACTCCCCGGGTCTCAAGGCTGCTCGTTTCATCCTTCTGACCCCACAGATGAGAAAGTGAGGCTTAGAGAGGGCCGGTGGCCTGCCCAAGGTTGACCCGCCAGAAGCTGGCAAAAGCAGCCCTTGAACTTGGGCCTCCTGGTTACCGTGAGGTCATCATCATGCCAATGGTGTAGGGATCACAGGGGTTTGAGAATGCCTGTTAGGGTGATCAGTGATCGTTTATGTTGCTATGACTCACCCAAGGCTCAGATGATAGCAGTTTTTAGCAATAAAGTACTTTTTAATTAAGGTGTGTCCGTGTTTTAGACACTGTGCCATTGCACAGGTCACAGACTATATAGTACAGTGTATGGAGAGCTTCTCTATGCACTGGGAAGCCAAAAAAACTTGTGTGGCTCGCTTTATTTTGGTATTTGCTTTATTATGGTGGTCTGGAACTGAATCTGCAATATCTCTGAGTTGTGTCTGTACCCAGTGAATGTGGCTGGATAGAAGACAGACAGATGGAGTTTTGATGTTTGAACAGATGAATGGTTGAAGGATGGACAGCTGGATGGTTAGATGGGTGGGTGGGTTAGATGGACAGAGAACTGAATGGTTGGTTGAATCAATGGATGGACTGTTGGGTGTTTCCATGTGTAGATGGAAGAACTGATAGATGGATGGATGGATGGATGGATGGATAAATGATAGATGGAAAGAAGGAAAGATAAATGAAAGGAAGCATGGATGCATGGATGATTGATGGGTGAATGGATGATGGATGGAAGACAGGAAGGATGGATGAATGGATGATGGATGGAAGGATGGGTGGTGATGGAAGAAGGGAAGGATGGATGGGTGAGAGATGGAGGAACAGACAGGGACAAATGGATGGGCAACAACTCTGGGGACAAATCCCTTTAGATGTGGGCAGCTCACCATTGACCCGCAGGCTGAACTGCAGCTCTGTGCTGCCCGCCACATTGGACGCCACACAGCGGTAGCTCCCAGCATCAGAAAGCTGGGCTTGCTCAATGAGAAGAACTCTCCCATCAGTTGACACCATCGCTCTGTTCCAGGCAGAGACAGGCTGGTGGCCCTTAAACCAGGAGATATCTGGAGAAGAGAAGAGAGATGCAAGGGTCCCTGCCAGCCTTTCAGAGTATGCCTGCGTCCCGTGCATCCGAGGGGGGCTTCCAGGGTGCCCATATGGTGTGACTTTATTTCAGGCACTGGAGAAAGCCTGAAAGGAAGACGGATGGGAGCAGAATATGGCAGTTGTCTGAGATGGAATCGAAGGCAGAGAAGGACACAGGCTGGAACAGCCAGGAGCAAGAACAGTCAAAGCCAGCCTGGCCCCTTCGCATCTTACTCCTGCCAGGAGACCACCCATGAGGCAGATCTTTAAAAGAGAATACAGTACACTCCCAAACAGCAGCCTCATCATTATGGATTGACTGTGAATAGACACATGGACCCCAGGTTCACAGCAACACTATTCACAGTAACTAAGATAAGGAAACGACCTAAATGTCCATCAACAGATGGATGGATAAAGAAGATATGGTACATATATACAATGGAATATTACACAGCCATGAAAAAGAACAAAACAGTACCATTTGCAGCAGCATGGGTGGAACTAGAGATTATCACACTGAGTGAAGTAAAGACAAATACCAGAAAGAGAGAGACAAGTACCATATGATAGTACTTATGTGTAGAATCTAAAATATGATACAGAAGAACCTATCCATGAAATAAAAACAGACTCACAGACAGAGAGGACAGGTCTGTGGTTGCCAAGGGGCCACTGGGGAGGGAGAGGGATGGAGTAGGAGGCTGAGGTCAGCAGAGTAAGCTATCATGTATAGGATGGAGAAACAAGGTTCTACTGTACAGCACAGAGAACTATATTCAATATCTTACAATAAACCATAATGGAAAAGAATATTTATAAAGAATGTACATATATATGTACAAGTGAATCACTTTGCTATACAGCAGAAATTAACACATTGTAAATTAATTGTCCTGCAATTAAAAAATAAAGTTAATAAAGAGATTATAAATAAATAAGGACCGACTGTATCTTCAACTTCCTTCCACCCTGCCAGGGCCCATGCCAGAACAGGGTTCCCCCACGGCAGAAGGCCAGTACCTCCAGGGCTCACTAGCCCAGGCAAAGCAGGGCTGCCGTGGTTCCAATGGGGGACAGGAAATGGACCCTCTTCCTGGGCCCATCCTGTCTGCTGGGCATTCATACCCAGCCCCAGCTTCCAGCCCTTTCCTCAACCGCTGGTCTAGAGAAGATTCTTACCCCCAGCCTAGGGGCAGCCCCATGAAACCACAAACTCAGTAGAAATCCTGCAGGTTTGTTTCAGACAGCAGTGCAAAGGCTCTGGGCCCTGGTGTGTAATGGGCATGAGATAAACAGCTGTTGAGAAGGAGGAGGGGAACGTGGGGGAGGGAAGGGGAGGGTCTGTTGATTTCATCCTCAGCCAGAGCGGTGGTGCCTGGAGCCCTGGCTGACCTCTTCAGATGGGAACTGGGGTTGGCTGGAGGTGGCTTTCAGACAAGAGGAGGGGTCTTACTTACCAGGAGAGGGCACACCGGAAGCCAGGCACTCCAAAGTCACAGAGGCATTTTCTAGCACTGCCTTGTTGACCAGACCTGGCTCGATGCTGGGAGGCACTAGGGGAGACAAGGAGATCCTGGCTTTAGGTGAGGCTCCAGACAGTTCATCTCAGCCACCCTAAGACCCCTCCCTAGCCTTCCCAAGGGGGCCTGGGCAATAAGGCACCCCAACGACTCATATTTGCTGATTAAGGAATCCCCTCCTGCCCAAGAACAAAGGCACTAGGAGGCAAGCTTTATTCAATCAGACAAGGATGACCCTGGCACCTAACCCCCCACCCCCCCAGGAGCAGCCAGCATCAGGCACAGTGGGGAGGTGGACCCCAGGGACCTCAGGCAGTCATGAGGGATGACAAGGGCAAGGATGAGCCTATATACCCAAGGACCTAAATGAGCCCTCAAGAGCATAAACCAAGCAAAGATACAAATGAAGGAGAACAGGCTGTCCACTGAAAGTCTAACAGAAAGCGATCAAAAGGAAGGCTTCCCTGGTAGCTTAGTGGTAAGGAATGCGCCTGCCAATGCAGGAGACGTGGGTTCAGTCCCCGGTCTGGGAAGATCCCGCTTGACATGGAGCAGCTAAGCCCGTGCGCCACAACTACTGAACCTGTGCGCCAGAGCCCGTGAGCAGCAGCTGTGAGCCCACGCGGCCGCAACCACTGAAGCCCACGGGCCCTAGGACCTGTGTGCCACAACAAGGGAGGCCGTGGCAATGAGAAGCTGACCGCAAGCAGAGAGTAGCCCCTGCTGGCCACAGCTAGGAAAAAAGCCCATGCAACAAGGAAGAATCAGCACAGTAAAAAAAAATAGATAAATAAAATTATATATATATATATATATACACACACACACATATACATAAACAACCAAAAGGGACCACAGTAAATGACTTTCTACTGATTTTATCTTATTGTCTGCACTGCACAGCATGTGGGATCTTAGTTCCCCGACCAGGGATCAAACCCATGCCCCCTGCAGTGGAAGTGTAGAGTCTTAACCCTTGCACCGCCAGGGAAGTCCCATCGACATCTAAAGTGCGTGACATTGATTTTAGGACTCCCAGCCATCTCGGACCTCTGGCAGCGGCCCCGCAGGCCCTCAACCACCCACCACCCCGGTCATAGTCTCCTTACCTAGCACCCTGAGCGTCACTTCCCTCCTGCTCTCCCCGGCCAGGTTAGTAGCAACACAAGTGTAGGTGCCTTCGTCCTTCAGGTCCACCTTCTCAATCTGGGGGGACAGGAGGAAGAGCAGGTGTGTGCCGGGAGCTGGGCGGGGCTGGGGGTCAGGGCAGTCAGAGCGACAGTGGGATACAGCGAGGGGACAGGCTACTGAGGACCCCAGGGCAGGAGAAAGTGAGCATGGGCACGAGCTTGGATCTGGGGTGGAGTTCTGAGCCCCGCTTTCAGATTCCAGAGGATACCTCTGATCTTGGGGGATACTCCCCTCCCCCAACTTTCTCCCTCTGGCCACCCAAACTCTGGGAACCCGGTTGAGGCTAAGGGCTCCCTTCCCTCTTCAGACCCAGCACCCAGCACCCACTGAGCATTTCCAGGATGAGTGGGCATTGTTTGCTCTGCCCTCAGGCCGCCAGGGCCCACCTCAGGCTCTCCAGGACCTGGAAAGCAGCCACTCCACCTATGTAGCTGTCCCACCAGCCCTGGGGCCCTTGCACATACCTGCAGGCTCCCCCCCGAGGCTGCCAGAGCCACTCCATCCTTCCACCAGCGGAGGCTTGGGGTAGGCACCCCAGTCCCTGCACATCGGAGGGTCACCGGCTGCAGGAAAGGGGCTGTGATGTTCTCACCCCCAACTATGACCACCGATGGGAGCTCTGGGCAGAGGAGAGGCAGGGAGGCCCAGTCAAGTTCAGAAGGGGTGCAGTGGGCACCCAGAAACCTCCTCAATGCCTGGGTAGTGAGGAAGTGGCCTTGCGGGGCTGGCCTCTAGCTTCCTCCCACTCAACCCTCCAGACACCTGGCCTTGTGGGGAAGAGCACTAGGCTGGGAGCCAGCAGAGCAGGTCTTCCCCTTTGAAATTCTTCCATCCACCATCCATCATCCATCATAGATCCATCCATCCTTCCATCATCCATCCATCCATCAGCCAGCCAGCCAGCCATCCATCCACTCATCATCTATCATCCATTCATCCATCATTCATCATCCATTCATCCATCAGCCAGCCATCCATCAACCACCCATCCATCATCCATCCATCAACCATTCATCCATCAACCATCCATCTATCCATCCATCAACCATTCATCCATCATCCATCCACCCTCATCCATCATCCATCCATTATGCATCATCCAGCCATCCAGCCATCTACCATCTGTCTATCCATCATCTATCCATTCATTCATCCATCATCTATCCATCCATCATCTATCCATCCATCATCCATCCATTAATCCGTCATCCATCCACCAATCCATAAACCATCATTCATTCAGCAATTCATCATCCATGATCCATCATCCATCCATCCATCAACCATCCATCAACCATCCATCTATCCATCCACCCATCATCCATCTATCCATCAACCATCCATCTTTCCTCTATCCATCCATCATTCATCAACCATCCATCCATCATCCATCCATCCACAATCCACCATCCATCCATCCATCTACCATCTATCTATGCATCATCTATCCATTCATTCATCCTGTATCCATTCATTAACCATCATCCATCCATCCATCATCCATCTATCCATCTATCCATCATCCACCAGTCATCCATCCACCCATCCACCATCTATCCATCATCCATCCATTTATTGATCCATTCATCCATCATTCATCATCCATCTATCATCCATCCATCCATCAACCATCCATCCACCCATCATCTATCATCCATCATCCATCCATCCATCCATCCATCTACCATCTATCTATCCATCATCTATCCATTCATTCATCATCCATCTACCCATCCATCAATCACCCATCCATCTATGCATCAACCACCCATCCATCATCCATCATCCATCCACATGTGCACTGTGCCCCTCACTGCACTAGGCACAGGGACACAGCAGAGAAGGCTCTGTGCCGCCTCTAGAGCTCCCAAGCTGGGCAGGAGAGATGAACAACCAAACAAGCAATGGGTGCTATGGTCATGAAGGGCTGAGCAGTGCAGATTATAACCATGTTGGAATCAAGGAGGGCTTCCTGGAGGAAAGGAAGATCTAAAAAGACAGATCTAAAAGATAGAGAGGAGCTAAGCAAGCAAAGAACCCCACTCCAGTACTCTTGCCTGGAAAATCCCATGGATGGAGGAGCCTGGTAGGCTGCAGTCCATGGGGTCACCAAGAGTTGGACATGACTGAGCGACTTCACTTTCACTTTTCACTTTCATGCATTGGAGAAGGAAATGGCAACCCACTCCAGTGTTCTTGCCTGGAGAATCCCAGGGATGGGGGAGCCTGGTGGGCTGCCGTCTCTGGGGTCGCACAGAGTCGGACATGACTGAAGTGACTTAGCAGCTTAGTAGAAAGCAAGCAAAGAAGACTATTCCAGGCAGAGGAAACAGCATTTACGGGCTTGAGGTAAGAAAGCCAATGTATTTAAAGAGTTGAATAAGTTTGGTGTGATCAGTATAAAGAAGGCAAATGGGGTAGGAGAGGCTGGGGAGAGGATTGTGGGCCTGTGGACTGGGGAGATATCAAGTGTAGTGAGACTCTGCTCATGCCTGTGTCTCTTTGGTGAGCTGGGGAGTCCAGCCCAGAAGTGCCATTCGGAGAAGATCAGCTCCCATCCTGCCCAAGTCTATGAAGCCTGCCAAAGGTGCAGAGGACCATGGCCCTCTGGCTTTACCCACTCCCCCTGGAGCCCCAGTCCCCCTCACCATGCACAGACAGCTCCACCTCGGCTGCGGCCGTGCCGGCCTCGTTGGTGGCCTGGCAAGCGAAGAGACCTGCGTGCCTCAGCTCCACGCGGTCGATGTGCAGAGTGGTCCCCTGCGAGGCCACCTGCACCCCGGGCAGCTCCTCGGCCGGGCGACCATTCTGCAACCACCTAGGGCATGGTGGAGAGGGGAACAGGTCAGTCTGAGGCCGGGGCAGGCAGGGGCGACGGGACAGGCCAAGAGTCAGGCACATCTCTCTCCTGCTCTCACGTCCCTGGCTCCGTGGCCTCCTTCATACATCTGAGAGGTGGAGTATCTCCCATCCCCACCCCTCCAAGCATGCTCTTTGCCCACCCCCATCCCCCTAGTTCTGGCCTCCACTAGCCCATACGCACTGGATCGTGGGCACTGGGGAGCCCGAAGCGTGGCAGGGAAGGTACAGGGACTGTCCCACGAGGGTGGTCACCTGGCCCAAGCCTTCAGCCACCAGGAGCTGCGGGGCAGCTGCAGACAAGAGCCACCGCTGGGTGTCTGCTGTTGAGCAAATGCCGGCCTCCAGCCCTCCCAAGTCCCTGTGCCGCCAGAGGAAGGGCCAAGCTCCACTCACCCATCAAGTCTCCCCATAAGTGGCTCCTCCCCATAAGTGGCTCCTCCTCCAGGAGGCCTTCCAGGACCACCCAAGTTCGGCCTCCCCACCAGAGCAGTCTGTTTATTCAGTGTCTGTCTTCCCACCAGACCCAGGGCTCAGGAGTCCCATCTGCCTGTTCCCTGACTTATCTCAGAGTCAGTGGTGGGAAGAAACAGGCAAAAGCCCCGCCCACCTGTCCTGGGACCAGCGCCCACCACCCAGCTTTGGACCTCAAGGAGTTAGTTTCCCATTGAGCTCCCATTGACCAGGAGCATCTCCTGGAAGGCAAATATCCTCCTTCCAGTGGTGGTGTCCTCCACCGCCACCTAGGTGGTGCCCTAGCCCAGAGTCCTGGGAGGGAACAGGGACTCTTGAACCTGGGAATTCCCCCCATCCACCCGGTAGCTCTGAAGGGCCCCTGCCCAGGTCAGAGTGCCCTCATCTGTCTCAGGGCCTGGTCACTTCTCCCCCAGCTTCCACCCCCTCCGCACACAGCTGGAATGTGAGGAGGGGACTGGGCTCACCCTGCACCTCCACAGAGTAATGCAGCACGGCCTCCCCCGCGGGGCTGCTGGCCACACAGCTGTACAGGCCTCCGGACGCCTCCCCCAGGCTCTCCAGGCTCAGCACACCGCCGCCTGCCTCCAGCCACGTCCCGTTGCTCTCCACCACAGGCAGCCCCTCGTGGTACCAGGAGATGGTTGGAGGTGGGTAGCCTCTAGCCACACACTCGAGGGTCAAGGGCCTCCCGGCCATGGCTTTCACCACGCGAGGTCCTTTGCCAGTGCCCTCGATGGTGGGTGGGACTAGGGGAGAGACAGGGGGCTGTTCAGGGGCCGGTAGCCCAGTTAAGCCCCTCCCTGACCCACCCCGTGTGAAACGCCTCCTCCCCGCTCTGCTAGCTGAAAGCCCTGTTCAGACCTCACCTCCTCCTCTGAGCCTCCCCCAAACCCCTGGCTGGAAGCACCCTCTCCATTCTCTATCCCTTGGTGGCAACCCCCGACCATTGCCCCCTACTCTGCCTGCATCTTCTCTCCGTGCCTTGCTCCCTCCATGAGCTCATCTTCTGCAGAACACTCATCTCTGCATATCCCCAGTATGTCTCCATATCCACTGAACCCCAGATGACAGGCTCCCCCAGGCCCAAGACCGGAGCTCCTGCTCCTACTGGTCCCCTTCTTGGTCCAAGGAAGCGAGCCAACCCTAGACCAGATGATCCAGCCTGTGGGGGCTCCTAACTCAACCAGGGATGGCCAAGTGGGTAGCTCGGGAGAGGGGCTTCTCTCTTCCTATTGGGGAGGGCCCCCCAAGTTGCTAAGAACATGGAGCTGTTGCTAGGAGACATCAGGCAATGAAGGATCAAGGATGGGCTTCCCAACCTTGTGCAGGTCATAAGCCCCACTGAAACATAATGAAAACACAGATGCATTTTCTGTCAGCTTCCAGGAGATCCTCAGATCCCTGAGCTGGCAGCTGGGCTCACTCTCAGAGGGGCCCTGCAGACCCCAGACACCCCAGCTTCCCTTTGGGGTCCCCAGGGCTCCAGCACCCAAGCCGCTGGTGTCTTTGGGGACCAGAGCCCTAGAGCTGACCCCCCGAGAGGAACCACGAGGACCCCGCTGGCCTGCACTCCGCCCTCTCAGACTTCACCCGCTCGGCCCGTCCTGCCCGGCGATGCACGCCCTGTGCTCCGAGTTCTCCGCGCGCCCTCAGAGCCGAGACCCTCCACGCAGGCCGACGCCCAGGCCAGCAGCACACCGCCTATAGCTAGGGCTCCCCTGGTGGCTCAGACAGTCAATGATCTGCCTGCAACGCGGGAGACCAGGGTTCAACCCCTGGGCCGGTAAGATCCCCTGGAGGAGGAAATGGCCACCCACTCCAGTATCTTGCCTGGAGAATCCCATGGACAGAGGAGCCTGGCGGGCCATCGGGTCGCAAAGAGTCAGACACGATGGAGTGACTAAGCCTTTCACTTTATCTATAGTCAGACCCTCTCAGTGTGAACCAGGTCCTCTCACCCCTAGCGGGGTGACCTGGGTCAGTCTCAGAGCCCACTAGACTCACTCATGAAGGGGACCAGGGCCCTGGTCCCTGAGATGAAATTAGCTGTTGCTGTGACAAGCCCCAGGGGGTCTGGACCACAGGAAGTGATTAATCAAGAGCAGTTAGTCATTAGTGGTGGTTTGGGGGCTCTGGGTGCAAGTTTCTGAAAAGCTCTAAACCATGAGGGGAGACCTGACTTCTCCACTGGGCTCTCCCTGGGCCAGAGACAGGCCTTAGTTTCCTCTCTGGCCAGGGGAGGCTGGATGAGACGACCCTTCTCCCAGGGATAACTGTTCAGTCTTATTATCTTGGGCCTCTGGCCGCTCCCCTGACCCACCTTTGGAGCCAGACAGAGGCCACCGTGGCCCAGAGTCCTCCCACCGCTCACCCCAGCTGACCCTTGCTCCTGCCACGCCCCCGGGCCGCTCACCGTAAACCTCCAGCCGGGTGGTCTTCTCCACGACCCCCACGGCGTTGCTGGCCTTGCAGCTGTAGGTGCCAGCGTCCGAGCCCTGGGCCCTCTCCAGCTGCAGCTGCCGGCCGCCTCGGGTGTAGACCACCTCAGGGCTGGGGACCAGGGGGTCGCCATCCTTGAGCCAGGTGATGTCGGGCATGGGCACCCCTCGGGCCTCGCACAGGAACCACACGGGGTGGCCCTCCATGACAGCCACCTCGCTCGTCTCATTGGAGCCCCAGATGGTGGGGGGTGCTGAAGACAGTGGGGCAACAGAAGGTCACAGGGAGGCTGCCCAGTGCCGAGGCGGCTGGCATCCCACTCCTTGCAGCCCCCAAGCCCCTGCCTGTGGGTCACAGCACCGCACCCGCCACAAGCTTCCACTGCAGGGGGCAGGGAGGGGCAGGGGACTCGGGACAGACAGGAGAGGCCAGCTCGGGACATGCTGACGTGGAGGGCGAACCTGGCTAGTCACTGCAAGAGGTGCAGGAGGTGGGGCAGGGGCTGCGGGTCAGGCTCTGGACGCCCCCACCCCCCAGCCCCCCCTCTAAGTGGCTGTATGACCCGGAGAGGTCACTTTCTCTGGGGCTCAGCCTCCTCATCAGTAAAGCGAGGGGCTAAACTGGATCGGGGTCCCACAGGGCAGGTCACACACCACGGGTGGTACCCAAGAGGACTGTCGGGCACGCGGACATGCACCTCGTAACAGAACAGTTACGCCCTTCCCAAGTCTCCTTCTGGCCCAATTATGACAAAGGACAAGGTGGTTTGGTGTGGCTGGTGTGACCGTGTTCTTAATCTTTCTAGCACTTTCCATTCTGCACTGTCTACCACATGTGGGCCAGCTCAGGCCTCAGGGGTTCCAACATCCCTCTTTGGTGGCATTTGTTTCCACAGCTTCCTTCCACGAAGGCCAAGCAACCCTGGTTCCCACTTCCCTTTGAAATAGCCAACATCCTTTTAGGTAACTGGGTTTCAGTGGAAAGAAAAGTGACTTGATTTAAAGAAATGACCATCTGGAGTGTACCACGGATAGGAGAACTTGGAAAGCTCGGATGGGGACGATGGGATTTGGGGAACGTGTCAGATTCCCTCTGTCCATCCCACTCTGGTTTTACTGGACTGGGGGCAGACTCCTCAGAGATTCCCATTTCTGCCCTCACCCCCGCTCCACAGTGGGCAGCCTGTGGTGAGGATGGGAAGGGGCCGAGCTCACTGTGGATTCTGAGCTGAAAGTCCTTGGTCTGCTGGCCGGCTGGGCTGAAGGCCACACACTGGTACCAGCCCTCATCTCCCAGGTGACTGTTGGTGATTCTGAGAACCTGGCCATCCTCATGAAGCTGGATGTGAGGCTCCCCTAGAAAGACAGGTCTGGAAAAAGATGGTTGAGAGAAGTAAGGCCAAGGCTCTGGCAGAGGTGGGCTGCACAGAGGGGGCCTGCTGCTTGGGAAAGGAAGACTGTAAGACTCACAGTCGCTGAAAAGTACCCACAACCCAAGTGCCCATCGATGGATAAATGGATAAACAAAATGTGATCCTTCCCTAGAGTGGAATATTATTCAGCCGTAAAAGGAACGAGGTAGCGTGGTTGTAGCATGAAGGAACTTTGAAAGCTGTGTGCTAAGGGCAAGAAGCCAGACACGAAGACACATACTGTATGACAGCAAGAAATTAATACAAAACAGAGGGAATTCCGTAGAGACAGAAAGCAGGTTAGTGGTTGCCAGGAGCTGGGGGCGAGGGACGAACAGATGAGTGACTGCTCACGGGTGTGGGGTCTCTTTTGGGGGCAATGAAATATTCTGGGACCAGATAGAGCTGACGGATTGCAACCCTATGGATGTACCACGCACACCGAATTGTGCACTTCAGAAAGGTAAAGTGAAGGTGAAGTAAAAGTCGCTCAGTGTGTCTGACCCTTTGTGACCCCATGAACTTAAACGGTCCATGAGATTCTCCAGGCCAGAATACTGGAGTGGGTAGCTTTTCCCTTCTCCAGGGGATCTCCCCAACCCAGGGATCGAACCCAGGTCTCCCACATTGCAGCTGGATTCTTTACCAGCTGAGCCACAAGGGAAGCAATGGTAAACTTCTGTTTCAGAATGGCAAACATCATATGAATACCTAAAAAATTTTTTAAAACCCTTTAAAAATACTTTTGAAAAAGTTTTAAAAAAGGAAGGCTGGCCGAATAATGAGAAGACTCTGTCCGTGGAAAGCGGGGTCTCACCTGGGTGATCTCTGCCTGGGCCCTGGGTGGCTCACGCAAAGCACATCAAACCCCATCCCAGCAGAGTTCCACCTCCCCAGAGGATCCCACACACGCACACTCTATCCAGCCCAAGTTACCCTCCAGGGGCCACTCACTGCCCATCCTTGGTCCATTCCACCTGGGGTGTGGGGACCCCCGAGGTCCGGCACTCCAGCTCCACCCCTGCACCAGCCAGGCCCACCACCTCCTGGGCAGCCTCGGCTCCAAGCACCGAAGGTGGAACTAGGGTGGAGAAGGGGTTGGGAGGGAGGGGGTGGTGAAAAAGCCTCAGCTCCTACAGTCCCTGCCTGCCCCAGGGCCTTTGCCTGTGCAGGTCCCCTGCCTGCTCACCCTTCCCTTCTCCCACCCGGCCCTCGTGGGAAGCTCCCCCAAACCCCTGGCCAAGCATCCTCGGCTCTGTGCATCCTCAGCGCCTGCACTACTGTTTGGTATCACGGTTCAACAGCAGTGACACAGCTGTGCTGTGGTCCCTCTGTGCCCCAGATTCCAGCAGGCAGTACCCGCTCCCCGCCACACACACGCCTAACAGGAGAGGGGTTGCAGGGCCAGACACCCCTGGGAGCTGGGGGAGCTCCACCTCACTCACCCAGCACGAGCAGATCGAAGTCCCTCTGGGCGGTCCCTGCCTGGTTCTCGGCTCGGCAGGAATAGAGGCCAGAGTCGCCCTCCTGGATCCTAGGAAAGTGGAGAGCCCGGGCTCCATCCAGGAGGCGGTGGCCGCCCACGGCGGGGATCTGAGCAGAAGAGGTCCAAGGAAACTGGTTGGGGAGGGTGGTCCGGCCACCTCCTAGCCCCTAACAGCAGTGAGGAAACTGAGGCCCAGGGAGCTGGTCAGTGACTGGAACCCAGAATGGTGCTGTGCCCTCTCCACCATGCAGCCCTCCAGGCTTCATCGTGGGGCCACAGTGAAGGAACTCCCATGGTCCTGAGCCCCCAGTGCATCCCCAAAGACACCTGTCCCCTTGCCACATCTCCCAGCCACATCTCCCAGCTACATGCAAGAACCTGTCCAGAGGGCCTGCACCCTGTCCATATCCCACCCCAAGCCTGTCCACCCCCGGGGGACACTCACCTGCCTCCCGTTCTTGAGCCACGTGATCTCAGGGGCCGGGAAGCCGTTGGCGTCACACTCCAGTGTCAGAGACTGCCCCACCATGCCCGACACGTTGGCCCTGCGCCCGTCCTCCCGGAGGCTGGGAGGTACTTGGGAGAAGGAGAGCAGAGGAGCTGCCTCTCCAGAGGTCAGCCAAGGCCAGGGACCCCATTTGGGCTGTTCTTCCTGGCCTGGAGGGCGGTCCCAACTCCCCCCCTTCCCCAGCTTCTGGGCTTCCAGGACGCCCATTCCAGACCCTGGCCGTCAGGAGCCGTGTGGACCTGGGAATGGCCATGGCGGCCTCGCCCTGGTCGAGCCCAGGAACTCTCTGCTCGCTCTGACATTCAGCTCTCCAAGCTGTGGGAGCCATTGCTTCCATCCAGTTCTCCACCCAAACGGTTGTCACGGTCACCAAGGAGGGTGCCTAGGGGACCACCCCGCCCCCCACCCACGGAGTCAGAGTCTCTAGGTGGGGCCTGGGTATGTCTTTGAAACAAACTTCCCAGGCAAGTCATTACAGGGCAAGCGAGCGTGGCTGGTTACGGGGAGTCGGAAGGTGGTTCCATTAGGAACCTATTATTAAAACGGCTTCTCTCATCCCCTCTGTGAGCCCAAGCTGAGGGAAGCGCTCCCCTCCCCCTGCACACAGCACCCTGGATGAGGGGGCCAGGTTCCAGGGAGACATGTGAAGTGGAATATGAGCCTCAGGTAGTTTTAGCAGCTTTAGTGGGAGGTGGGATTTGACCACTGGTGAGCATTCTAAAGGAGATGCACTCCTAGCCCATTTTAAAGTCATTTGTGGAATTCCGGGGTCTCCTTACACTGTCTTTGTGGGGGGTTCTCTGCATGAAGGAAGCACTCTCCCAACAACACCCTCAAGCCCTCCCTGACCGGCATGAGGGACAGAGGAGCAAGGACCTGTATCCTCCGGGCAGTGAGCTCTCGGGCCAGGGAGCTCACGCTGCCCCACCCTGGCACCCCAGGGCACCATCACCCCCCAGCTCTAGGGCGCCTACTCACCATGGACCACCAGCTTGGCTCTCCTGGACACGGAACCCGCCTCGTTGGTGGCCTGGCACTCATAGTCTCCGCCGTCGGAGGGAGAGACGGAGGCCAGGAACAGAGAGCCTTCGTCCAGCACCACCAGGCCTGGCCGGCCACGCAGCGGCTCGGATGATGGGCCCTTCCGCCACGTGACCTGTGGCTTGGGCGTCCCTGGCAGGGCACCGGCTCGTCAGCACAAACACCCTGTCTCCTTCTCGGTCCACACCTGCACTGTGCCCCTCAACGCGCCCAACCCGGGGGCAAACATCACTGACCCTCCAGGCGGGGGTCGCCTCAGGTTCCTCTTGGTCCCCAGGCTGGAAGAGCCGCTCCTAGAGTTGCAGGTGCCCCGCACCCAGCCTCTCCCACCCGAGGCTGCACGTCCACCCGGCCTCCCAGCGCCCCCAGAAGCTGGTTCCCTTCTCAGAGGACCCACCCCGCCTGGAACTGCACCCTCACGGGCACTCCCACCGCCCACCCCTACCCAGCATCTTCCTTTGCCCCTCACCTACACCTTTTTAATGTATATAAGATACACTTTTTTATGTTATATATGTATTTTTTGGTCTATTATCTGTCTCCCCCCACAACGTCCAGGGTCTCTGCTTTGTGCCCAGCTGCAACCCCAGGCCCTAGGTGCTACAGGAAAGAAACCAGCCCTCCATGCTCAGCCTGGTCTCGTCCCATCGGATCATCACATAAGCGGTGGAGGCCCTGGCTCGGCCTGGCCTGATCTTCCCCTCTGAGGCACGAGGTGGGCACTGCTGGCCACACACCCCTGCCCCATGAGAGTCCCGATCCCCCAGAATGCTCTTCTCCATCATCCACCACGTTGCACGGTCCAGAGTCTGGCTCTGCCACCGGACTGTCGGTTCACAAGGCCTGGCGCACAGTGGGCACGGCATATAAACAGCTGGGGCACACAGTAGGTCCTCAGATCAGTGTTGAAGGCATGACTCAGTCTTCCAAGCAACACATGTGCCCAGGAGGCGAGGTGCCCAGTGGTCACAGCCGGGCTCGGGTCCCGTGAGCCCCAGCTCTGCAGAGGCACCAAGTGAACTCAGGACAGAAAGCAACCCTTACTCACAGCCCTGCCCACTGGGTCCTCACCTCCCTTCCTGCCTCCATCAGCGCCCAGGAAGAGGGCAGCCTGCAGCACCTCCGTCACCCCCACTGGGATCACAGTCATCGCCAAACACCGTCATCATGAACCGCCGCCACTTCCTCTGCCTGCTCCCCTGGCAGCTCGGGGCTCTTCATAAACACACTCTGTCTGCCTCATTTGCTCTTATCTTTGCTGTTGCGAGGAGGGGTGGGCCACCTCACTTAGGGGGAACGGGGAGGGGTGACATCAAGAGGTGGCATGCCCAGGGTCCCCTGGTGATCCAGTGGTTAAGATCCAGTGGTTAAGTGTCTCCAGTGCAGGAGACACAGGTTCCATCCCTGCTCCGGGAAGATCGCACAGGCCGCAGAGCAACAAAGGCTCGTGCACCACAACTACTGAGCCCACGTGTCAAGAGCCCGCGCTCCGCAACAGGAGAAGCCGCTGCAAGGAGCAGCGCCCGCGCCGGGACTGGAGAGAAAGCCGGCATAGCAAGAGAGACACAGTGCAGCCAAAAATGAGTAATTAAAAAAAGTGCAGCACATTCAAGGCATCCGGGGTGTTCAGGAGGCCCTGCCTGAACAGCACCGAAAGCGCTGGGGACTCTGCCCGCTGGCCGTCTCGGAAACGGAGGGACCACGGCCACCCACGCTCTGTGATCTTTGGGCTACTTAATCCTCTGTGTCTGTTTTCTCATAGGCTCCTCTGCTGTTTCCTCTGTGCCTGCCTAGAATGCTCGTCCAGGTGACCCACTGCCAGGGTCCCGCTCCCCAGGGTGAGGACACGTGTGTGAACCCGAAACACACAAGTACACCCCCACAAACACACACATGCCCCTCCCAGTGTTTGATCTTCTCCAGAAGACCGCAGCCCATCCTCCTCCCCCTACCCAGAGACCAGGACCTCGGAGCTGCTGGTCTGGTGGGGCATTGCGTTTTGAACTCTGGAACTTTTTTTTCTAATGCAAACGTCTAACCCCTAAACAAGCTCTGACCACTGAACTCCACCACTGCTCCGGATGAAGACTCCAGGGACTTGGGGCTGTTGCTGAAAATCACTCATCTCGTCTCCACTCCCATTTTAAGGGGATCGAGAGAGGAGCGGTGATTGTCTCAAATCACCAGCAGCCTGCTGACCAGACTCTTGGCGTCTGCAGCACCCATGAGGAGGAGGCGGACGGTGCCAGTCACTGCAGGGGGCCAGAGCTCCCAGGAGACACAGCCGGGTGCTTAGGGCTTTCTCCTTTTGACATCAGAGCCCAGGGGTCGCATGGCAGATGAACACTAGTGCCCACAGACAGTCACCTGCTTGAAAGGGAGAAGGCCAAGGGCAGCTGGGCAATTGCGGGTGGCGGAGCAGGCATTTTAATGAAGGAGACTTGGATGATGCCAACCTGGCTGAAGTTAGGCCCAGAGGATGCCCTGGCTGGCCAGAGATGATGCTGGGGTCGTGGGCGGCCGTGAGGCATCAGGGCAAGAGGCGGTGGTTGGTGGTCCCACGTCCCACAGCCCATTATTGTTATTTAGTTGCTAAGTCGCATTTGACTCTTTGCAACCCCAAGGACTGTAGCCTGCCAGACACCTCTGTCCATGGGATTTTCCAGCAAGAATACAGAGTGGGTTACCATTTCCTTCTCCAGGGGATCTTTCCGACCAGGGACTGAACCTGCATTTCTCACATTCGTCTGTATCAGGACTCCCTGTACAAGAGCGACCGAATTTTTTTTTTTTTAGGCTCCAAAATCACTGCAGATGGTGACTGCAGCCATGAAATTAAAAGATGCTTGCTCCTTGGAAGAAAAGTTATGACAAACCTAGACAGCACATTAAAAGGAAGAGATATTACTTTGCCAACAAAGGTCCGTCTAGTCAAAGCTATGGTTTTTCCAGTAGTCATGTATGGATGTGAGAGCTGGACTATAAAGGAAGCTGAGTGCCAAAGAATGGATGTTTTTGAACTGTGGTGATGGAGAAGACTCTTGAGAGTCCCTTGGACTGCAAGGAGATCCAACCAGTCCATCCTAAAGGAAACCAAGCCTGAATAGTCATTGGAAGAACTGATGCTGAAGCTGAAACTCCAATTCTTTTGCAATTTAATGCAAAGAACAGACTCATTTGAAAAGACCCTGATGCTGGAAAAGATTGAAGGTGAGAGGAGAAGGGGACAACAGAAGTGGAGATGGTTGGGTGGCATCACCAACTCAATGGACACGAGCTTGAGTCAACTCTGGGAGTTTGTGATGGACAGGGAGGCCTGGCGTGCTGCAGTCCGTGGGGTCGCACAGTCAGACCAACCGAGCAACTGAACTGAACTGAACTGACTGTGCACGAGTTCAGTTCATTCCTTGCTGTTACCAGATACTAACACAAGGTGGCGGCCTGGTCAAGAGCGAGACGACAATCCCTTCAGGTGGTCGGCGCCCAGGGCTCCAGTGTTTAGTCGCTCAGTGGTGAAAGCCTCTTTGCCACCCCGTGGACTATAGCCCACCAGGCTCCTCCGTCCATGGGATTCTCCAAGCAAGAATACTAGAGTGGTTTGCCATGCCCTCCTCCAGGGGATCTTCCTGACCCAGGGATTGAGCCTCTGTCTCCTGCCTCTCCAGCACTGCAGGTGGATTCTGCACCAGCTGTGCAACCGTGGAAACCCATGGCTCCCACCTGTCTCCTACCTGCCCACCCCTCGGCCCTTTCCAAGGACTTCTCCAGGCCCCGAGCAAGGAAGTGCAGTGCCAGCTGGAATCCGCTTTCCTAGCTCCTGCCAGTCTTCCTGTAAGCTGCCACTTGCTCCCCAAACACCCAGACGCCCCCTCTCCAAGAGAACACTGTCCACGTACAGAGGAGGCACTCAGGTCATCTTGGTCCAAAGCCAGAAGAAGCAACCTGGGCTGGCACCCACTGGGTGCCACTGGGAGGCTTCACGGGTGGTAGAATCGCTCCACGCATTCAACACGTTTCCCCAAGCCCCTACTGTGTGCCAGGCATGGTGCTGAGACCTAGTACTCCTGCAGTCCGTGGCAGCCCTCGGTGGAGGGGCGGGTGTGACCCCACTGGACAGCTGAGAAAACTGAGGCTCAGAAAGGGCACGTGACCTGCCCGGCACTGGGCAGTTGACCAGGGGTGGCGATCTTGACCCCACGCGGTGCTGTTGCTGGAAGAGGGCCCCCAAGGGACGGTCTGCCCAGAACCCTGTGGATCCATGCTCTGTGAGAAAGTCTGGGGCTGGGGGAGAGGCCAGAGCCACAAGCCCTGATCCCAGGACCCCGGGGCCTTCCTCAGCCCCAGTGTTACACCCCCTGGGCACAGAGAGACTCAGGGCTTAACAGGTACGGAGCTAGGGGTTGAAGTATATTAGGTCATCTTCCAGGTGTGTGACCTCAGGCAAGCTGCTTACCTTCTCTGAGCCTAAATTGCCCCTAATGAAAAAGAGCTAATGCTAATAGCCATCCTATAGGGTTGTGGACGGGATGAAGTGCCCGGCATGGCAGGTAGAACTGGGGACCCCACAACCCTCCATACCCATGGGCACTGCCCACAGTGAGTAACCCCTGGAATGTGGGTGGGTTTCTCCCCCACCTGGCCCACCCAGGGCCCAGCCTCACCTCTGGCAGGACACGGCAGGCTGGCGTTCTCCCCTGCTACCCTCTCCAGCAGGCCGCTTGTCTCATCGGCCCCCCAGCGTGGTGGCTCTGGTGGGAGGTGATGTGACCACACTCACACCCCAAAACCCAAAGCCTGGCACCCCTGCCCCCCAGGAGCCCAGGGCCTTGGGGGGAAGGAGCATTCCCTTCAGAGCCTCAGCTGGAATAAGGGGTGAAAGCTCTGCACCCCAGCCCTCAGCTGCTGGGCTGGAGGCGTCCGCTCACCCCCCTGCCCTAGGGCGGTCCATGGAACAGCCTCTAGGGCCACACATGACCACCCCGGGCTCAGGGGCTGAGCCTAGGCATCCGGCCCCTCCAGCAGCAGCTTTCTGCCTGTGTTTCAGACTCATCAGAGCAAACAGGCTAGCCCCAGGGA
Organism: Madoqua kirkii; assembly: GCA_006408675.1. Classification (NCBI taxonomy): domain Eukaryota; kingdom Metazoa; phylum Chordata; class Mammalia; order Artiodactyla; family Bovidae; genus Madoqua; species Madoqua kirkii. Next base: position 53,167 of record SJYC01116678.1, on the reverse strand, counting down.
TCCAGAACTTCCTATGCACCAGACACTTCACACGTATTCTCGCACTGACCCTTCACATATTATTAGACACATTTTATGGGGTCAGAGAATGCAAATGACTGGCCGATGGTTGTCCAGCTGGAAAGTGGGAGAAGCTGGCCCCAGGCCCAGGCGTCTGCTCTTCAATCAGCAACCCCAGGGCGCCTGCAGCCCACCCCGAGGAAGGAACCCCGCCCCCGCAACCCGGGGCTGGTGAGAGCTGCCTGATGCGGCCTCGGGTCTAGGGGGAAGACGCAGCCACAGCTCAGAAAGCCCAGACAGCTGCAGGTGGCTGCAGAAGACGGGGGATGGCAGCAGGCATGAGCGGGAGGCTTCAGATCCTAGCCCTGCCCCTCGAGGTCACAGGACCCTACATTGGCTGGGGCCTCGGTTTCTTTTCCTCACAAAGCTGCCCGGGGTGCAACAGGACATAGCATCAGAGCGGCCAGCGTGGAGCCTGGTCCACAGTGGCACCTAACACGCTGCGGCTCAGACCCACTCTCGGGGTTCCCGGCTCCCTCTTTTCCTTTCCCTGGGGTGGGGTGGGGGCGAGGGAGATGATGGATTTCATTTCTTCCACATTTTCTGTTTTCAAGCCACTTTCCCATCCTCCACCCCACTTGGTCCCTCCCACGGTAGGGTGATGCCATGCCCATTTTGCAGATGACGAAACTGAGACTCAGAAAGGTTATATGGCTTGACCAGAGTCATCCACTCCATATTGGCTAACAGGAGCTGGATCAGCCCCAAGCCTGGGTCTGGATGAGCTGGAATCCAAGTGGCTTCCATGCAGCCAGACTGGGTGAGTCTCTGAGAATTCTCAGAGACTTGGAAAAGGGTCGTGGGCCCTTAGGGGAAGTTGAGGACACCCACTCCCTTCCCAGCTTCAGAGGAGGATCCTGAAGATAAGACCATCCATGGGAGCTGGGCCCTGGGCAGAGACTGGCTCCCCTACTGCCAGCCCAGAGCCTCGTTTTCCAGGAGCAGGAGGGTGGACAGGGTGCCTACCACCCCCCTGAAAACACTAACAGTCTCCACTGTGCTGAGTGCCTGAAGGCATCAGTACCCCTACTGTGGGACAGGCGTTATTGCCTCTACTTTATAGACAGGAATGGACTTCCCTGGTGGCTCAGATGGTAAAGCATCTGCCTACAATGCAGGAGACCCAGGCTCAATCCCTGGGTTGCCAAGATGCCCTGGAGAAGGAAATGGCAACCCATTCCAGTATTCTTGCCTGGAAAATGCCATGGACAGAGGAGCCTGGTGGGCTATAGTCCATGGGGTCACAAACAGCTGGACCTGACTGAGTGACTTCACTTTCTTATAGATAGGAATCCAAGGCTCAGAGAGGCCAAGAGGTCACAGAGCCCGTTGGTGGCAGAGTCAGCATTCAAACCCGGCTCTGTTCATCCTCCTGCCCCTGCTTCCCTGTCTCTCTCCTGGGCTGTGAGGTGTTTTGTCTCTCAGTTGTGTCTGACTCTGTGCGACCCCATGGACTGTAGCCCTCCAGGCTCCACTGTCCCTGGGATTCTCCAGGCAAGAATACTGGTGTGGGTTGCCACGCCATCCTCCAGAGGATCTTCCCAAACCAGGGATCAAACCCAGGTCTCCCGCACTGCAGGCGGGTTCTTTAACATCCGAACCACCTTCTCTCATACACTCATGTAAACACACAGCAAAGTTTTGAGCCCCTCCTTCTCTGAACCTCAGTCTGTCCACCTGTAAAACGGGGAGTTAAGCCTAGAGCAAGGGTTGGCTCTTTCTGGAAAGGGCCAGAGAGTAAATATCTTAGGCTCTGCAGGCCAGATGGTCTCTGTCTCAGCTACTAACTTTGCCATTTCAGCGTGAAGGCAGCCACAGACGCTACGTAACCGAACACGTGTGGAGGCGCTCCAATGAAGCTTGTATTAATGGAGACTGAAGAACTAAGTTTCATATAATTTTCATATGTCACATTATTTGCCTTTTCTCCCCCAGTCGTTAGAAAATGCAGATGTCATTCTTCACTTATGAGCCAAATGAGAATGGCGTGTAGGCGAGGAGCAGCTGAGGGCTGTGGTTGGTGGACCCGGGTCTCAGATAACTCACTGGGGCTCTTGGCAGGGACAGGCTCCCCGCGTCTTTGGTGGAGTGACTCCACTGGGTGGCTCCTGTGAATGGGACCTGGACCCCCCCAGGTGAATGCCCACTCCTGGGTCCCCACCTGGGCTAGGACCCAGAATCCCCTGTGTGGGTCGCCCCCCCCCACCCCTTAAGTCCTTGCCGCCCTGGGGTCCCATACTCGGTTCTCAGAGGGAGCTCTGAACAGCCTTGTCCGAGCTCAACCAAGGGGTGTAGGAGAGGGGAGGAATAGGGGTAGGGAGGAGAGACAAGACTTGAAAAAGACAGGAAGTAAGGTAGCACTCACTGGAAGGCTGTGAAAAGGTGACGGAGCCTGGCAGGGGGATGGGGAGAGACACCAAAAGGCCCGAGAAAGACGGGGGCAGGGGGCCACGTGGCGAGACGGAGGCTGCCAGCCAGGGCCCTACCTTGCACCCTGAGGATGTAGTACTGAGTAGCGGACCCGGCAGGGTTACTGGCCGTGCATTCGTAGAGGCCGCTGTCACTGATCTGAGCCTGAGCCAGATGCAGGGAGCCCAGTGGGAGGAGGTGATGCCTGAGGAAATGAGGGACACTGGTGAGACCCCAACCAACCCCACATCTGCTGGAAAGGTCTCATGACCCAACCAGTTGCCTCCTCCAGGAAGCCAGCCAGGACTGAGGCAGTATCCACCACCCACCCTTCACCACTCCCTTGCCCTGCTTCCAGTGCCCCAAACCACCAGGCCAAGGCCAGGTCCACTCCAACTAGTGTTAGAGACAAAGAGCATTAGGCTAGGAGTCCGCTGGCTGGGTTTGACTTTGAACTCCAATTTTTGAGCTGGATAAAGCAAGTCCTCTTGGAGCCTCTGTTTTCTCATCTGTAAATGGGTCCATTAAGGAATGCTGTGACTGGGGCTGATGAACAGATTCCACGTGGGCTCAGTCCAAGGCCTGGCACCCGGTCGCCAGTCGCTCTCCTTCTTCTAATGCACACACCTATCCCTCAACCCTGCCCTGAGAGGTGGGGAGGAGGCCTCACTTGGAGGACACCCAGCTTCCAGAAAGAAGTTGCAGGCCAGAGGCCCTCTGCGTCTACGGGTCAGGTTCACCCAGACTCCAAAGCCTGTGCTTTTTGGTGTCCAGCTATCTGGTGCTGGGCTCTTGGGAGGAAGCTGTTAGCTCCCCCATCACTGCCCTCCCCACTCCAGCCCACCTGCTGAAGTCACCTGGCCCCCATCCCACAGAGATCTGAGACCCTCAGCCAGGCTCCTGCAGCTGGACTGGACCCCAGGGGGCCCCCGCAGACATGATATCACTGGCCCATATGTGCTGGCTCTATGTAGCCCCTGCCCCCATAGAACTGGGAGGGCAGCTGCGGCCCCTGACCCCAGCCGGCCCCAAGCACAAGCAGCCGGCGTAGGGGTGGGGGACCCCCAAGGGCCAGTCCCTCCCCCGCCTGTGCTCATCAGGGTCCAGCTGGGCTCCAGTCCCGGTCCCCACTCCCCTCTCAGCTAAGTCTCAGATTCTTCCTGTGCAAAACAGCGATGACAGAAGTCCCCCACCTACTGAGCAGCTGCAAGCGCAGTACTGGGCATATACTTATCCACCAGGTCGATGTGGTTGCCAGCTCACTCTCTGTGCAGTCTCGAGCCACTAGCTTTGCCCTGCGGTCCTCCGTCTCCCCATCTGTAAACTGGGGTTGTAATCCCCCTGCCTAGTAACGCCCTCCTCTAGTTTGCCCTGAGCGTCCAGCGGGCACTTGGGGCAAGTTCTCTGAGGACAGCTGTGAGTGATGCACCAGCCGGTGGTCTCTAGAGCCCAGGCGCCGGGCTGGGGCCACAGGCTGCGACCCTGTGTTGCCATGTGCCTGCTGTGTGATGTTTGTTAAGTCACTCAACCTTTCTGTGCTTTAGCTGTCTCCTTGGCAGGGCAGGGGGAATAAGACAGAAGCGGCGCTTCTTCCGCGTAGGGTTCTCCGGAGGATGAAAGACCTAATTCATAGCTCAGTGCTGAAACAGTGTGGATGCGTGCTTAGTCGCCCAGTCCTGTCCCACTCTTTGCGACCCCAGGGACTGCAGCCCTCCGGGCTCCTTTGTTCTTGGAATTTCCCAGCAAGAACACTGGAGTGGGTAGTCATTCCCTTCTCCAGAGGATCTTCCAGACCCAAGAACAGAGACACACTCAGTGAAGGTTACCATGGGAGGACAGTGTGTCCATTACAGTATGCGACATAATTTTGCGTTGTTTAAAACGCATACAAATGGCAAAGTATATGTGTATGTGGGTCCAATTCATTCACTTCTCACTGCTGCATAGTAGTCCTTTGTGTGAGTTTACCACACTTGATTACTCAGTTCTCCTTTTGGTGTACATTTAAACATCTAGATTTTTTTCTTTCTTCCAGCCCTGCTTTCCCTCCTTTGTTCTTTCTTTCACCACCAGAGCTCTCTGCACACTAATGTGTGTCTCCCACGCATAGGAGCTGGCCTCTTGGGCCACACCTAGGCTCACACGCCATCAGCTCTCACAGAGGCCATCGCTCCCTGCTGCGGGGCAGGGCTTCTTATCAGAATTTTCCAGCCACATGTAAAACATACACATTCCCAGGCCCCAGCCAGATTTGGGGGGTAGAGTCAGGAATCAGGGTTGTACCAAGACCCTCTGGGGTCCACCCCTTGGGAGCAATGCCCTGGGACACAGGGAAGTGCCCCTGTCCCCCAAAAGTGACCTGGAAGAGCAGGCGGGAGCTGGGCTTTGACAGCAAGTGCCATCACCCCCACCCATGACCTTTGGGTGGAAGACTCCCTCTCCCCGAGTCTGTGTCCTCACCTGGGGTCACAGGATATGGCGCGTATGAAGTGACATGATACACACAAAGTCCATGGTCCCTGGGACATAGTAAGTGCTCCATACAAGACCCTGTTGTTAGTAAAAAGCCCACCCCCAGTGTGTCCATGCGCTTGCTCCCAGCCCCCAATCAGTAGGTTGAAAGAAAAGTGGAAGAAAAGGGAGCAAAAACACCACACAGATGTCTGTTTGTCCCCGTGACAAGTAAACATCTCCCCTGTGCGGCTCCACTCCCCTGGCTTGGCTTTTCTCATCCAACGTGGTCGTGTTTTATTTTTTTTAGGTTAAATAATGTCAACATCCAACACCACGAGCCAAATCAGCGTGAGGCTGAAACATACACACTTAATCACACTTGGGGCGGTGACATGGCTCCTTGGGGACTTTGCTGCGAACCTCGACTAGCCAAGCGGGACCCCCTGGGTCAGTGGAAAGATATTTGGGCTGAGCACCAGAGTTCTGGGCCCAAGGTCCCTTTCTGCTCTGGACTGTGCAACCTCAGACAGGGCAAACAATGTCTCTGAGCCCCAACTTCTTCATATTTGAAAAGGCAGCCCTGGACTCCTTTTATCTCAGAGGTTGCCTTCTAGTCCTTCTTAGAACTTTAGAGACTAAAGGAGCTCTTGCTCCTTCCCTCCTCAAGCCCTTAAAAGGATAGGAAGTGGGAGCTTCTGGGGGAAAAAAAAAACAATAATGAAAGAAACTTCCAAAAGTGGAAACAATTCTCAACAATAAAAGAGGCCTCTTGTCTTTCTCATGATGAGCCCCAGGTCATTTCCTACAAAGGGAAGGCTGCTCGCTGCCACAGAGGAGGGGATGGAGAGGAGACTCCATCTTATAGGTGGTCAAGCTGAGACCTCTAGAGACCCCTCCATCGCAGCTTTCACCACACTGGCCTGTGACCATCTGTCACCTGTGGGCCCTTAAGAGGACACATTTCTGTCTGCCTTATTTGCCTTTGTATCCCCAGGACCTAGCCCAGACCTGGCACAGAGCAAACTCCACTCAGACCAGACTTAGGACAATGATGTGGGGCCTGGGATGGATCAGAGAGGACCTGGAGGTCTGGGGGTTCCAGCGCAGCCCTTCTGAACCACCCAAACCACATGCCCCTTGCATGCTTTCTCCACGTTCCCAAGGCTCCTTGAGGTTTGGGGCTACAACCTCTGGGCACAGGGATGGGTACGGGCAGGGGTGAGGTGCGAGGAAGCGGGGAGAGGGCTGCCATATGCCAGGTGCATGTGGTATAATTAGCAGCAGACTCCCATGCACCGAGAGCAGCCAGATGGCTCCAAGCGGCGCCCAGATGAAAATACGGAGAGGTTCGAGGGGAATTTCCTGTTTATGACATGCACTGGGTGCGAGCCTTCACTACTGGCTGTGAGGTTCACACAGCCCGCAGATGGTGGGGAACAGTGGTGGGGAGATCCACCTACCCTGCCGGGTCCACCCCCGGCCCTGACAGCTCCAAGGGAAACATACCTGCCCGGAGAGACCAGAGGGCGTTGGGTAGGTAGTGCCGATCCCAGGCCACACCTTTGCTGCAACCCAGCTAGGGGTCTCCTCTCCATGCAGCTGCCTCTGCTGCCCGAGGTGGACCCCTGCTTTCACACAGAGGCTCCTGGGGCCATGATGGCACTTATCACACCTGCAGCCACCTGTCACTCTCTGATGGCTCTGTGGGGGGAGGGGCCAGGTGTGCCAGGTTCCTGCCATGTCCCCGGCCCTTAGCACGGGCGCTGGCCCATAACAGGTGCTCAATAAATATTTGATGGCAAATCCCAACTGTCCCTGTCCACACACACACACACACACACACACACACACACCTTCCCACCTTTGCTCACAGTTTTTCCAACATCCCATCCTGTCTCAGCACTGCTCTCCTGCCCCCCAGGTCCCCTTCAAGGCAGCGTAGCCTCCAGCTCCTCCGGGAAGCCCTCCCTGATGAGACCAGGCAGGTTAGTTACACTTCCTGCTCTGAATTCTATGGAACTGAGTTATGCCAATTGTTCATTCACTGATTCACTCATCTGACAAAGAGCCACTGGGTTCAAGGCGGGCCAGCTGCCACTGGGGCGGAGTGAATGCCCCCTGTCCTCAGGTTGCTGGGAGTCTGGGTGGTTGACCCAGTCCCTCTTGCTAGGTCCCATGCTTGTCCTGCTGCCCTCGTTTCTAAGCGGTCCATCCAACCTCCTCTGCAATCAGACCTTCCAGGAGGAAGTTGTGAAATGAATGAACGGCACCGTCGCAGAACCGAGCTGGCCAGAGGCTGATCCTCACCCATAGCACACAGCAGAGCTGGGCAGTGCTCAACAGATCCCCACCGCATATCACTACACGCTGGCCACGCATCTGCTGGGCCAGGGCAGGGTCTGAGCCTGGGGGCAAGGACTGCCCCCCTCCCCGCCAGCACCACTCAGCCTGAAGAGCACCTTCACCCACCCACAGCGACCACTCTGACCTTCAGGCATATCACAGACCCTTGTAAAGAAGTTCCAAACGAAACCCCGAGCTGGAGCAATTCAGGAAGAGGGGCCTGACACCAGCTGAAGGGCCAAGCAAAATATGTGAGCACGGGGGTAAATGCACATCCCCCAAGCCCGTGAAACATAAACCCGGAGATGGCTAATAGTGTCGGCTGTCAATGCTCGGATGCTTCCTATGCACCACTGTGGAGCTAAGCACTTCCACGTACCCTTGAAACGCCCCAAATCCAAACCTGCAGGCAGGCAGATCAGCCCAAGGCAGGGTTGATCCTGTCATCACCCCTTTCACAGAGGAGAAAACTGAGACCCAGACGGATGAAGTCGTGCTGGGCATGGCCACCCAGACACCAGGCTAGGAATCAGCATGAGTTATGAAGATCCAGCAAGGTAAAGACCCCCATGGGGAGCCCCTGGGCAGTCCCTGCCGTGCCATTGGCTTGCAAGGGGCAGCAGCTTTTCTCTGAGCCCCCTCCCCTCCTCTGAGCCAGGAGGGGGAGTGAGTGTCCCACCGCCCTGCAGCGTCCCTGGAAGCTCCATTCTTTCACTGTTCCCTCCCCACCTCCCCTCACCCACACGGCTTGGCCCTGTGTGGATCCTGGCCGGCTGCCCCCGGGAGCCAGAGCCGGAGCCAGGAGCACTTGCAGCTGTCCCAGCTACTCATCAGAACCACAAACAAACATTGTTGCCTAGCAACACCACTTCACCCCAGCATCCCTGGGCTGAGTCAAGGGACCAGAGCCACTAGGCACTCTCCGGCCACTCTCGCCTGTTCAACTCTTCATTTCTCAGATGGGAACACTGAGGCCCAGAGAGAGGGAAGGGTCTTGTGCATGTTCACTCAGGGAGCTGGGGGCACGGCTGGGAGGGTACTCAAAGTCTTTTGCCACCTGACGTCACACACAGCCTGGACCCGTCTTCTCTGTCCTAGACAGTCCTGGGCACAAAGATACTCAATAAATCTTGTAGACTTCAATTTTGACTTCACAACTCCAGTGGTTTTTTTTCCCAAACAGCAGTCCCACAGCGTAAGAGGCACCCGGTGACCATTCCCAGCCTTGGACTCAACCCTTGGTTTCTGGGGCTCTACCCCAAGAAAACGATCCAGGAGATAAAGAGAAGCATTTGTGCAAAGATGTTCCAACAGCCCCATTTATTATCACCAAAACCTGGCAACGGCGCATCTGCCTCAAACAGAGGAAGAGCTTAGCAACCGTGGGAGCTGAATGCCCGGAATGTTATTTTGCCCTTTAAATGAAAAGCAATGACATGGGTCAGGATGAATCTAGGAAATGGGTAAATGTGGGAAAGTGTGGAAAAATCAGAGGGCAGGATAGAAGATGCACTCAGTTTAAGTCTCAAAAAGCATCTATAAGAATGTTAGAAGGGGTCATGGACACAGGTGGGTGGTTCAGAGCTTCAGGGGTATTCAGATTCCTACTATGTTTTCTTTCCATTAGGACTTTCTGACTCAGGAGGTCAAGTCTCCTTGAGTTCAGAGTATTCTCTAGAATCTCCAGAGAAAGCAGTAGCTGCTTGACCTTGGCCCGGAAGCCTGATACGTGTGTCCACGTGTTTGCACCCCTGCCTCTCTGGTGTCTGTGTGCCTGTCCAGAAGTGTTTGCGTCTATGTCACAGCTGCAGTCACGATTGCCGGGAGAAATATCAATAACCTCAGACATGCAGATGACACCACTCCTACAGCAGAAAGCAAAGAGGAACTGAAGAGCCTCCTGATGAAAGTAAAAGAAGAGAGTGAAAAAGCTGGCTTAAAACTCAACATTCAAAAAACTAAGATCATGGCATCTGGTCCCATCACTTCATGGCAGACAGATGGGGAAACTGGAAACAGTGGCTGACTTTATTTTGGGGGGCTCCAAAATCACTGCAGGTGGTGATCACAGCCATGAAACTAAAAGATGCTTGCTCCTTGGAAGAAAAGCTATGACAAACTTAGACAGCATATTAAAAAGCAGAGATATTACTTTGCCGACAAAGGTCTGTCTTGTTAAAGCTATGGTTTTTCCATTAGTCACGTATGGATGTGAGGGTCGGACCAAAAAGAAAGCTGGGAGCCAAAGAATTGATGCTTTTGAACTGTGGTGTTGGAGAAGACTCTTGAAAGCCCCTTGGACAGCAAGAGCCAACCAGTCCATCCTAAAGGACATCAGTCCTGAATATTCATTGCAAGGGCTGATGTTGAAGCTGAAACTCCAATACTTTAGCCCCCTGATTCGAAGAGCTGACTCATTTGAAAAGACCCTGATGCTGAGAAAAATTGAAGGCGGGAGGAGAAGGGACGACAGAGAATGAGATGGTTGGATGGCATTACCGACTTGATGAACATGAGTGTGAGTGGACTCCAGGAGTAGGTGATGGACAGGGAGGCCTGGCGTGCTGCGATTCATGAGGTCGCAGAGTCGGACATGACCTTGCGGCTGTGCTGCACTGACGGTGTGTCAGTGTGCCTGGCCGTGTATCTGTGTCTCTGTGCCTGTCCTTGTGTATTCATGTCTGTAGGTGTCTGTGCACGTCTGTGTGTGTCTCCACACACGCAGTGTGTGTGTGTTAGGGCCCTGCCCAGGAGAGGGAAAGGTCAGGATTCTAGTTTCCCACCTGCCATGGCTTCTGTTTCCTCCCTCAGTGCTCTCCCCGCTGACCCTGCCCGCCCCACCCACCTCCAGGATGGCCAGCAGAAGAGGGCACCCTCTCGCCCAGAAGAGGAGGCCTCACCGGCTCAGCCACACTGGAATTCAACCCTGATTGCACCGGAGTCACCATGGAGCACCAGCGCTGCAGGTCTGCTGGTGACCTTGACCTCAGCCCCTTGGCCAGGGTCGGCACAGGATCAGGAAAGAGAGGCCCTGGGCAACCCTAGCAGTTCAGGCCTCCCCTGCCCTCTCTCAGGAGAGGACAGAGGACAGGGGCAAGAGGAAGGAGGCAACTGCGCAAGAGGGGCGTGGCTCAGCCGCAGAAGGGGCGTGGCGGAAGAGGGGCGGGGCTCAACTATGCGGAAGGATCTCAGGTTCTTCTGGCGGCAGATGGTCACCCATGACTCATCAGAATACGCTCTGAAGCAACCAGAATGCCAGCTTTGAAGCTAAGCCTTGGTGGGACGGGCGCGGCAGCGCGTCCCTGGGAGATGGAAAAGATGGAGGAGGAAGTGGGGGAGAGCAGCGGCCAGCAAGGCCACCACTCCCCGACACCATCACTGCTTCGTGCGTCCCGCAGGCTTTTTGTTGCCGTTGTTTTAACTTTTTATTTTATACTGGGGTATAGCCGATTAACAATGCTGTGATAGTTTCAGGTGGACAGCAAAGGGACTCAGGCATAGGTATACATGTATCCATTCTCCTCCAAACTCCCCTCCCAGCCAGGCTATCTGGTAACATTGAGCAGAATTCCCTGTGCTATACAATAGGTCCTTGTTTCTTATCCATTTTAAATGTAGCAGTGGGTCCATGCTGCTGCTGCTGCTGCTGCTGCTAAGTCGCTTCAGTCGTGTCCGACTGTGTGACCTCATAGACAGCAGCCCATCAGGCTCCCCCGTCCCTGAGATTCTCCAGGCAAGAACACTGGAGTGGGTTGCCATTTCCTGCTCCAGTGCGTGAAAGTGAAGTCCCTCAGTCGTGTCCAACTCTTAGCGACCCCATGGACTGCAGCCTACCAGGCTCCTCCATTCATGGGGTTTTCCAGGCAAGAGTACTGGAGTGGGGTGCCATTGCCTTCTCCCATCCCAAACTCCCTAGCTATCCCTCCTCCAGACATTTCCCCTTGTGAGTGTGTACACTCAGTCATGTCCAACTCTTTTCAAGCACATGGCTGACTGGGCTCTTCTGTCCATGGGGATTCTCCAGGCCAGAATACTGGAGTGGGTTGCTATGCCCTCCTCCAGGGATGCCCAACCCAGGGATGAAACTCAGGTCTCCCACATTGCAGGTGGATTCTTTACCAGCTGAACTACCAGGGAAGCCCATCCTTGCCTCACAGGTTTTTCAAATCTGCATTTTCCGGCTGAATGGCCCTGGGACCAAGGGAACTGTGTGCCTGGTAAGAAAACTGGGCCCTATTCTGTTCGGGGAAGTTGTCAGACGCCACAGGGAGGCCCAGAGAAGCACAGGAACACAGAACCCACGAATGAAGCTAAGATACAATCAAAAGTCAGTGAAGTTATTATTCACAATCACCAGCAAGAGTACACAGACCAAGTGTCCATCAGCTGGTAAATAAATCAACCAAAGGTGGTCCATCACCACAACAAAATATTATTGTCATTAAAAAAATGAAGTCCTGACACCTGCTACAACTCACAGAAACCGCAAAAACATGGTTCTCAGTGAAAGCAGCCAGACGCAAAAAGTCACATTGTTCATGACTACATTTATGTGAACCGTCCAGAGCAGATCAGTCCAAAGGCAGAAAGCAGATGAGTGGTTGCCAAGGGCTGGGCTGGGGTGGGGAACGGCCGCCAACCAGTGTGGGGATATTTTCATGGAGGAGAGTGCTGGAAGTGTTCTAAAATTAATTGTGATGATGGTTACACAACTGAGAACTTACTAAAAAAACATATAATTGGAAAGCATGTGAATTATATCTAATAAAGCTTTCCTATTGAAAAAAGTTGGTGAGAATTAAATGGGATAATAGATATGATGACGATAATTTTTAAAAGCTGGAAATAATGCTTTAGTTTCCAGCAGCAGCAGGAAAATGATATCAAAGGGGGTGATTTTCCACCGCTGACAATGCACCAAACATCACACATTCATCACTGTATCTTGAAAGCAGGATTTAAACCGTGTCCACCTTACGGATGGAGAAACAGGCAAGAGGAGCCAGGGGCCACCTGAGGCCACACAACTAATACATAACCAGTCAGCATTCGCACGCAGGTCTGATTTAATGCCAGAGTCTTGGCCCTTTACCCCAGCCCCAACCCCCCCAGGCATATTTTGCCTCTTCATGTAGGTGGACTCCCGGAATCTCATAAATCTCAAGAGAAAGCCATAAGCCAGCAAGAAGTGGAGGGGGCAAGGGAGGAAGAACAGAACAGAACTCTAGGGTTGCAAAAGCAGCTTCCACAGATTTATGGCCCCGGCTGACCTATTAACGTATCACAACAAGGAGGGGCGAGCAAATGGGAATTGCGATTCTCCATTTCAGTAACAAGCCAGAAGCAAACAAGCACCCGCCGGCAGCTGTCCAGCCAAGGAGCCAGAACCGGGCTTTCTGGGGAGAGAGGCAGGTTCCTTCGGCCCCCACTCCCACCCACAACATGGAGCCGCCAAAGACCCCGGAGGACATGCGGGTGGGGTGACCTGGAACCAGCCCCGTCATGGACCCCAGCAGCATTCAGGTGCAGGCTTCCAGGGCTGGGAAGGTCACCAAACAGATGTTCGGAGAGGAGAGCCCCGTGTGTGGGTGTTGGGGAGGCGGGTGGTGGAGGCTGCACCGTAGGCTGCTCTGAGACCTTCTCCATCTGGAACGTCTCAGAGACCTCGCCAGGACTGATGTCACCAGCTGGAGCTGCCCCCTCACCCACCCCCACCCCACGAGAGTCAAGGGCTCCAGCAGTTCTGAGGCCTTCTTGTTGGGAACCACCCTGCCCTACCTCCCTGCTGAGGGTGGGGGTTTGGCCTGGCTTTGAAGGACAGCCTCCTTCCTCTCCCCCCAACTCGCAGGACCTCTGAAAGCCTGGCTGCCAGACACCAGGTCAGAGGAGCAGGCAAGGATGGAAAGCACGTGTCTTGCCCAGGAAGGCGGTCCCAAACGTGGCGTTCCAACTTTGCTAGCTGAGTGACCATGAGCAGCTCACCCCACCTGGCTGAGCCACATTTCCACTCGGTAGCAAGGGCTGCTGAGCAGATAGGACGTGATCCTGCAGCAGCACCTCTTGGCTGTGCGGGGAGGGCCATGTGGGTGTTACTTCAGAGGCCTCGCCCCTCTGAATGGCATCCATGCTCCCTTAGAGGCCAATGGGTGAAAAGCACCCCCCAGGGGGTGTCCACAGGGTCCCACACACCAGCTGGGTCACTGGACACCTTGAGGCCAGTTTCCCCAAACATCAAGCTCTGTCCATGCCCAGGCCCCAGGCCACGCAGCTGGGGTTACCTGTCGGTGATTGGCAGCATGGGGCGGGAGTCCTTGGTCCAGGTGACCAGTGGGGGTGGAGAGCCCTGGGCCTCACAGTCAAGGGTCACTTCATCACCAGCCTTGGCCGTGACCCTCAGAGGCTTGTCTGCTTCGTGTGACCCATTCACAAGGATCCTGGGCTTGGCTGTTGGTGGAAGGATGTAGAGACTGTGAGCAGGGCGGGAGGCCATGGGATGCGGCCCGCAGAGGACCAGCGTGGCTCCCCCAGGAAGCTGAGGTGGTACTGCCACCCCGGAGGTGCAGAGGACGGTGGGCTCTGCTATATCGGGAGAGTGTAGGTTTCGGGTTGGACTCACATCTGATGGTTTCCCCCAGCCAACCCTCCGCCTATCCACCCAACCCTCCTTCTGGAAGCTCATCTCGCTTTGCTGACCTCAACATGGTCCCTCCTGCCCCAACATCTATGACCCTCTGGCTTCTCCCCATCCTGTTCCACTTCCCCAGGGGCACTCTGGCAGGTGCTTTCCTCCCTCCTTTCTCTCCCTTCTGGCCTGAATCATCCCATTTATCCTCAGGAATAAATGGAGTTAACCATCAGCTGATGCCCAGTCTCCCTCCATGCTTAGGGCCCAAAGGGAACCCTGGTTCCAAACAGTTCAATACACAATTAGTTATTTAATGGCAGTTGTGATGGGGACTAAGAAGGGGACATTCCAGAGAGTTCAGCCTGAGGGATCAGAAAGCACTGAGATCTGACTGATCGGAGAAGTCAGTGAACCAGAAGTGAGGGAAGAGCATGCCAACAGAAGGAACTGTGTGTGCAAAGGCCCTGAGGTAGGATGGGTCATTTAAGAAATTGAAAGGTGGCCAGAGGTTCTGGGCACCAAGAGTCAAAGAGTCATGGAGCAAGGTGGGCAAGGGGGCTGCTGAGCGGTGGGAGTCCAGTGTAGGGCCTTGTGTCTTCCCCAGGCTTGTTAATATGAAGGTCTCTCCCCCTCCATTTACTGAGCTGGAACCACTTTCGGAGCATGGCCACACTGCTGGGGACAGTCCTCAGAGGGAGGACGGCTTTGATCTTCAGACAGGAAGAATTTAGAGGCAGGGCTGCTGACCGGGTGCCAGGAAGATGCAGGGGAGATCAGATGGAGCATGCCCCTGCCTCCACAGCTGCCCAGCCCCTCTCCCAGGACAGGGGTGGCCATCACTCACTGTTGACCGAAAGCCACATCTCCTGGCTGGAGAAGCCCACTGCATTGGTGGCTGTGCAGACATAGGCCCCTGCGTCCTGGACAGACGGCCGGGGGATGACCAGGGTGCCGTCCTTGCTCACGTTGTAGTGGGGATCCCCGGAGGCCAGGGCATTGGTCTCCTGCAACAGAGTCACAGGTGACATCAGCAGAGCCCACCTCCCACGGCTGCTTGCTCACTCCTCTCCCCGCGACCACGGGGCCTGCCTGTCTGGTTTCCTTTATGGTAACAGGCTTCACCTACCTTGGTCCAGGTGATGGTGGGGGTGGGAACTCCTGAGGCTACACAGGGGAGAGAGGCTGGAACGCCTTCATTGGTGATTGGTGGGTGGCAGTGGGCTGGATTCTAGGTGGCACTTTTAAAAACAAACCAATTTCATAAACCAGAGTTCACAGCAGCATTATTCACAATAGCCAAAAGGTGGAAACAATCCAAGTAGCCATCAGAGGGCGATGGATAAACAGAATGTGATGTGTGTGGAATATTATGCAGCCCTCACAAAAGAACAACCGTCTGATACATAGTACAACATGGATGAACCTTGACAATATTATGCAAAGTGAGATGAGCCAGACATGGAAGGACAAATACTTAAGATTACACTTATGGGAGATACCGTGAATAAGCAAGCTCATGGAGGCAGGAAGCAGAATGGTGGTGGCCAGGGGCTGGGGGAGGGGAAATGCAGAGTTGGCAGGTACAGTTTCAAGTTGGGAAGTTGAAAAAGTTCTAGAGATGGATGGTGGTGATGGTTGTGAAACTGTGTCCCATGGAGTTAAAAACCCATCCCCAAACTGAGCCCCATGGGGTTAACAATACCGGCAACTAACAGAAACTCTTCATCTTACAGCTCGCTGCCTACCCTTCTGCTTGAGCCTGTCTTCGCTGAGCAAGCTCGCTTAATTGTTTCATTGCAAATTGCATATCCTTCAAGCTTCGAGTAGCCTAAACAATAAGATGTCTGTCTGAGTTGTTTTCTAGGAAAACAACTGAGAGTCAGCTGTGTTTAGTTAGAGTACAAGCCAGCTAAGACTGATTGGGACCACTGACCCTAAAACTGTGTCTACACCAGTGTCTGATGAGTGACTTTTTGACATTAGAGGGCCAAAGCCCCACCCTCAGATCATGCTAGGCGTCTCCATTTTTGGACGTGCATCTCATGGAGAAGCACGTCAGCCAGGCACACCTGCAGAGAACACTGATGACCTCGTCCTTTCCCTACCTGCAGCCACCCTTTCCCGTGCCTTTGGCCACCTCATGCGAAGAGTGGACTCATTGGAAAAGAGACCCTGATGCTGGGAGGGATTGGGGGCAGGAGGAGAAGGGGACGACAGAAGATGAGATGGCTGGATGGCATCACCAACTTGATGCATATGAGTCCGGGTGAACTCCCGGAGTTGGTAATGGACAGGGAGGCCTGGCGTGCTGAGATTCATGGGGTCGCAGAGTCGGACGTGACTGAGCAACTGAACTGAACTGAACTGAAGACCACCCTACTTCTTTAATAAACACCCTAAGCCTCTGGCCTTTGGGGAGGCCAATCTGAGACTTATTCCCCTGTCTCCTCCCCTGACTGCCGTGTGAATACACCCTTTCTCTGCAGTAAACCTCAGCATCTCAGTGTTCTGACTTGCTGCATTCTGGGCAAGGGTCTTCCCAGATGGTGCTAGTGGTAAAGACCCCGCCTGCCAATGCAGGAAACATAAAAGACACAGGTTCGATCCTGGGTCAGGAAGATGCCCTGGAGGAGGGCATGGCAACCCACTCCAGCATTCTTGCCTGGAGAATCCCATGGACAGAGGGGCCCAGCGGGCTACAGTCCATCGCGTGGCAAAGAGTCGGACACGACTGAAGCGGCAGCAGGCAGAAGCGTGGGTGCCGGGCGAATGAGCCTCTGGCGCAGCAGCATCATGCCGCTCATGCCACTCAGTTAACGCCCCTGAACTGTACACTTCAAAATGGTTAAAATGGTAAGCTTTATATCATGGATATTTTATCATGATTTTTAAAAGTAACATTTTAGCAGGAGAATACAGCCACCATTGCTGGAAATTCGTGTCCCAGACAGAGGGCAGCCTGTGTCTAGGAACCAGCTGTGCCTTTTCTTCATTGTGGGACTTCAGATAAATCACTTAATCTTTGGGTACCCATACTCCTTAATCAGCAAAAAAAAAAGACTAAATTAACCTCAATTCCCTGCTCACTCTCTGGGGATGGACAGATGAGAAGTGGCAGGAAAAAATGTTCACAGGACACAGTGAACTTGAAAACAAGTGCAGAATCCATCCTGGGAACCATCCAGATTTTCAGGCATTAAAACCGGACAGGGCGGGGGAGGCGGGGGTGTCTGCAGGAGGAGCAGCGGAAGGGAACCGGGCATGGAGAAATCAGACCCGGGAGGGAAGGCCAGAAGCCAAGGGCTCTGACAGTAACACTAAGTTCCTTCGGGGGAATGCCCTTCTGGATTCTCCCAGGTGGCCAAAGCCAGCAAGTCAATTAGAATTTGTTGAATGGAAGTGAAATGAGCCAGGAGAGCGGAGCTTGATCACTCCTCCCACAGAGGGGGCTGTGTGCAAGGCAGGAATTGAGGGGGAGGCTTTCTGCAGAGGCGGCCCTCGCTGATGGTATGATTTGCTGAGTTACCTCTGTCTTGGAGCCCCAGCTTCCTTAACTTCAGAGTCCCTTTCCCGTGCCTTTGGCCACCTCATGCGAAGAGTGGACTCATTGGAAAAGAGACCCTGATGCTGGGAGGGATTGGGGGCAGGAGGAGAAGGGGACGACAGAAGATGAGATGGCTGGATGGCATCACCAACTTGATGCATATGAGTCCGGGTGAACTCCCGGAGTTGGTAATGGACAGGGAGGCCTGGCGTGCTGAGATTCATGGGGTCGCAGAGTCGGACGTGACTGAGCAACTGAACTGAACTGAACTGAAGACCACCCTACTTCTTTAATAAACACCCTAAGCCTCTGGCCTTTGGGGAGGCCAATCTGAGACTTATTCCCCTGTCTCCTCCCCTGACTGCCGTGTGAATACACCCTTTCTCTGCAGTAAACCTCAGCATCTCAGTGTTCTGACTTGCTGCATTCTGGGCAAGGGTCTTCCCAGATGGTGCTAGTGGTAAAGACCCCGCCTGCCAATGCAGGAAACATAAAAGACACAGGTTCGATCCTGGGTCAGGAAGATGCCCTGGAGGAGGGCATGGCAACCCACTCCAGCATTCTTGCCTGGAGAATCCCATGGACAGAGGGGCCCAGCGGGCTACAGTCCATCGCGTGGCAAAGAGTCGGACACGACTGAAGCGGCAGCAGGCAGAAGCGTGGGTGCCGGGCGAATGAGCCTCTGGCACAGCAGCATCATGCCGCTCATGCCACTCAGTTAACGCCCCTGAACTGTACACTTCAAAATGGTTAAAATGGTAAGCTTTATATCATGGATATTTTATCATGATTTTTAAAAGTAACATTTTAGCAGGAGAATACAGCCACCATTGCTGGAAATTCGTGTCCCAGACAGAGGGCAGCCTGTGTCTAGGAACCAGCTGTGCCTTTTCTTCATTGTGGGACTTCAGATAAATCACTTAATCTTTGGGTACCCATACTCCTTAATCAGCAAAAAAAAAAGACTAAATTAACCTCAATTCCCTGCTCACTCTCTGGGGATGGACAGATGAGAAGTGGCAGGAAAAAATGTTCACAGGACACAGTGAACTTGAAAACAAGTGCAGAATCCATCCTGGGAACCATCCAGATTTTCAGGCATTAAAACCGGACAGGGCGGGGGAGGCGGGGGTGTCTGCAGGAGGAGCAGCGGAAGGGAACCGGGCATGGAGAAATCAGACCCGGGAGGGAAGGCCAGAAGCCAAGGGCTCTGACAGTAACACTAAGTTCCTTCGGGGGAATGCCCTTCTGGATTCTCCCAGGTGGCCAAAGCCAGCAAGTCAATTAGAATTTGTTGAATGGAAGTGAAATGAGCCAGGAGAGCGGAGCTTGATCACTCCTCCCACAGAGGGGGCTGTGTGCAAGGCAGGAATTGAGGGGGAGGCTTTCTGCAGAGGCGGCCCTCGCTGATGGTATGATTTGCTGAGTTACCTCTGTCTTGGAGCCCCAGCTTCCTTAACTTCAGAGCATGGAGGCTCTTAAACGCTCTACCTGGAGCAGTTAGGAAAACTAACATGTACAGACCCTCTTAGAGGTCTGGAAGTGGCACATACCCCACCTTCGGTCACTGTATTTAATTGGAAGTATAAAGAGACAGGGCAGTTGGGTTCTAGACCCAGCCTCCTTCTGAGCTTCGGTTTTCCATGACAAGAAACCATGAGTCTTCTCACTCATCCCTCAGGGGTTTAATAAAACAAGTGAAACAAACAAACAAAAAGAGGATATTGATGTATGTGGTGAGTGACAAAACATAACTAACTGGACTTAAATGTCTCATTTTATGTTAAAAAGAACCTGGTTGGGTGTGAAGGGAAGCAGGGACCTTCCCACACTGTGGATGGGAAAGTGGGCAAATACACAAAAAGCCCTAAAAAATGTACAGTTTCTGTGAGTCAAAACTCAATCCCACATCAATAGTGTATCCTAGGGAAAGACCTGGTCACATGGGCAAAGGGGGGGGGGGCATCAGGATGTTTATCCCCAGGGGTTCACGCAGGTGAGACACTGGACAGGACTGGGGGGGGCAGGTTAGATACACCTGGTCCATCCAAACAGGGGACACGCAGTCTGAAACCAATGCTTCTGAGACTTATTAGCAGAAAACACGCCATATATTGTCACAAGAAACACTCGGGTTGTAAGATGGTAATATTACTCCAGTTGGTTTCTAAATATTTCTATGTACATGTATATGAAGAATTTATACATAATTTATATACAGAATATATATCATGCAAAAATAACATATACAATACATATAAGGGATATTTATAATGTATATGTATATCTATAATATATAAATGTGTATACAGTGTGTATTGTGTATATGTGTACATGTGAAGCTCATGTGTGTATAAAGTATGAATGATACACAACAAATGTAAGATTATTCCAGTTCTTCTTAGTTACTGGTATTATAGAAGGTTGATTTTGTTTTGGAGTTTTTTTGCTTTTAGGGGGAGTTTTTTGGTCCAGTCTTTAAATTTCCTACAGTGAATATGTACTGTGCATGCAAGCAATCTCTTTAAACAAAGGTGTTCAAGATCAAGTTCCCCTTGGGCACCTTCACCCATCCCGTCCTGCCCCCCATCACCAGCCCAGGACTCACCCTGGACAACCAGCTGCATGTCCCTATGGTGAGAGCCAGCCGCGTTGCTGACCACACAGCGGTACCTGCCGGCGTCTCCAACAACGCCTGGTCAAGGTGGAGACTGCCGTCTGCCCGGACAGAATGCCGGCTGCCCGGTGGGAGCTGGTGGGGGCGAAGAAGAATCAGCTTGGACCAAGGGCCCCACTCAGAGCCGCTAAGAGAACTCCAGAAACCTCACTGCCCACCAGCCCAGCAGGGAACAGCCTGGGTAGAGGGGCTTTCAGAGAGGCTGGGAGGCCTGGGGGTGACACTCCCATCCTTTCCCGGATAGTCATAAGACCCCACAGACCCTCGGGGCCAGGTGGATCTGACCCCCAGCATACCCTTGAGCCTGCTCGCCCAAGGTCCCCCAGTCCAGGGCAGGACACCTGACCCAAGGGTGCTGAGAGGAGCCCCTCCCGGGAGGGTAGGCTTGGGGCCAGAGCCCTCACTGAGTCAGCACTGGAGCTCTGAGGCCCGTGCACACCAAGGCCACAGAGAGGAGGGACAGCCCGTCCTTGGGGAGAGAACCGAGCCATGCAGAGTGGAGCGGAGGGGCGGCCGCATCAGCTGTGGTCCCAGAGACAGCGGCTCCTGGCGGCTGGCCTGGTGTGTCCCCATCAGGACCAGGGTGGGGCAGGGGAAGCTAGTCCAGAATGGGGCCTGGGGCCACCTCTGCAGAGATGCCCAGCCAGCCTATCCTCGGTGACGACTGTTCCCCAGGTGTGCCCGCTCTGGGCTTCCCTGTCTCTGCCCCTCTAGCCTGGCTGCACATTCTGCTCTCGGGTCCTGGGAGATGCCCCGGGGCTGTCTTGGGACCCCTTGGGGCTGAGTGAGCTTGAGGGAGCTTCTGCTCTTTGCCTCTGGCATCTGGCAAGGTGCAGGCCCACCCAGTGTCCCTGCTGAGCTAAAACAGGCCCTGCATCTCTGGTCACTCCGTGTCCTGGCATGGACGAGGCCCAGGGCTACCCCTTCCCCTCATGCCCATCGGATTCTACTGGGGAATGCTCCTCCCTGCCCCAGCCTGTGTGCCCAGGCAGGGTCCTCCTCCTGGTGATCCTGCAGAGGGCTCACCCACGTGATCAGCCTCCACAAAGCCCGCCCAATCCATGAGTTGGACACTGTCTGTCCCCTTGCGTTAGGGGCTGGGACCAGCAGTGTGCCCACCCAGCTGCTGCCTCCCCTGGGTATCCGGCATCTTCTGGGGTGTCTTCTGGGGTGAGGGCACCTTTTTTTTTTATAACTTCCTGGGCACATGGACCTCAGATGTCTGAGGATAGACCAGAGAGGGAAAGAAAGAGTGAAGAGAGAAGGGAAATAGAGGGACCCGGGTGGCTCAGCGGCAAAGAATCCGCCTGTCTGTGCAGGAGCCTCAGGTTCAGTCCCTGAGAAAGGAAGACCCCCTGGAGGAGGAAATGGCAACCAACTCCAGTACTCTTGCCTGGAGAATCCCATGGACAGAGGAGCCTGGCGGGCTACAGCTCATGGGGTCGCAAAGAGTTGGACACAACTTAGCGATTAAACAACAGCAACAACAAGGAAAACCAGATCAGTGGGGATGGGTGAAGCAGCACTGTGTGCCCAGCAGTGCCAGGCGGCTGGGGCAAATGCTCCGCTGCACAGACCTCGTCTCCGTCCTGGAACCATCAGAGCGGGGGCGGTGGATGAATGCCTTGTGTCTGTGCCCCCACTGAACTGCTGCTCCCCAGTCGCAGCACAAACGAAGCACAAGCTCCTCCGGTTAAGGACTCGAGAGGGTGAAGGATGCTATTAGTGCGTTATCAGAGAAAGTTCTGGAGAGAGGCAGGGAAGGGAGAAGACACTCCAAGGGGACCGCAAAGCGGAGGCCGAGGTGTGAGCGTGACAGCCCCTTCCTCCCCGCAACACTGCCCGCGGCACCCAGAGGGGCCCAGCACTCACAGGCGCGCCGGCCTTGAGCCAGCGCCGCTCGGGGCGTGGCCTCCCAGCCAGGACGATGCAGGGCAGGGACACCGGCTGCCTCTCCAGCACCCGGACGGCGGGGGCGCTGCTGGCGATCTGTGGGGGCGCTGCAGGGAGAGGAGACGGCCTCGGGACTCTGGCTTCCCGGGGGAACCGGGCCCTCACCCCCTCTGCTCCTCCCCAGGGCACCCAGAGAGGCATCAGGATTGGAGACCCCCAAAGGGTCAAAGGGCACACTTCTTGGGGCACACTACCCTGAAAGTAGGGGTCCAGATGCTCCTCTAGGGGCGCCTGGCTGTGGACACTCCTGTCCCAAAGGACGGGCAGCCATGGGGGCCTCCCTGGGGGCCCATGTCTCCACCAAACCCCCCTCTCCAGATCCACCAGCGAACCGTGTCCAGTCACGAGGAGGTAGGCCTCCGCCTGGACCTTCCCAAAGACATTCTCAGCTTCGCAGACATACGGGGCCTGGTCTTCGGGGACCACACCTGAAGGGCAGGGAAAGGCAGACCTGACTGCCAGAGCACATCCCGCCTCCAGCCCCCATGGGCTCCAGCTCCCCAGGTGCCAACAGCACCCTTGGCACAGCCCGGCCCGGCAGAGGTCAGGTAGGAGGGCTGGGGTGGCAAGGAGGAGACGGATAGGGGATACAGCCGGGCCTTGGAAAGGTGAGAAGGCCTAGGCTTGCTCATGTGTAGAATGGGGATAATTTAGGGATCAATAGATGATGCAAATATAGTGCTCAGCATCCAGCCTGGCACAGTAGCGAAAATGATGGTGATGGTGGTGATGGTGATGGAACTGATAATGATACAGATGATAAGAGGAAAAAGGTGGTAATGATGGTGGTGGTGATGATGATGATCATGGTGAGGATGGTGGTGATGGTGAGGATGGTGATGATGAAGGAATTGATAATGATATAGATGATAATGAGGAAGAAGGTGGTGACGATGATGATGGTGATGATCATGGTGAGGATGGTGGTGATGGTGATTGTGGTGATGGTGGTGATGGTGGGGATGGGGATGGTGGTGATGGTGGGGATGGTGATGGCGGGGATGGTGGTGATGATGATGGAACTGATAATGATAAAGATGATAATGAGGAAGATGGTGATGATGATGGTGAGGATGGTGGTGATGGTGAGGATGGTGATGGTGGGGATGGTGATGGAATTGATGATAAAGATGATAATGAGGAAGATGGTGGTGACGATGGTGGTGACGATGATGATGGTGATGAGGATGGTGGTGATGGTGAGGATGGTGATGGTGGTGATGGTGATGGCGGTGATGGTGGGGATGGTGGTGATGATGATGGAACTGATAATGATAAAGATGATAATGAGGAAGATGGTGGTGGTGATGATGGTGGGGATGGTGATGGTGGTGGTGATGGCTATCACATGGAACACTTGGCACGTGTCAGACACTGTGCTGAGGGGTTTCCGCGTGTCACTCGCACAGCAGCTCCTTAAGGGGG
Organism: Madoqua kirkii; assembly: GCA_006408675.1. NCBI lineage: Eukaryota > Metazoa > Chordata > Mammalia > Artiodactyla > Bovidae > Madoqua > Madoqua kirkii. Next base: position 29,677 of record SJYC01116678.1, on the reverse strand, counting down.
ACTGTTGTTAAACCAGGCTGGGAGGTACCGTCACCCTCACTGCTGTGACTGGTTCAGAGGAGTGGAATGACGTGACCAGAGTCACTTGGCTGAAATATGACCCCACATCAGCCTGACCCATGGCCAGCTCTAGGGGTCAGCGTACTGCCCCCAGTCTGGGGGCTTAGGGTGTCAGAAGCCATTCTGTCTCCCCTGCCCACCCTCCCCCAGCCCCAGTATCTTACTTTCAAAGAACAGCACTCCTGATCAGGCCACCCAGTCCTGCTGCCCAGCCTGGGCCCCAGAGGCTGGTCATCTCCACGGCGCCAGGTGACAGTAGGCGGTGGGCGACCCGTGGCCCGGCATGCCAGGAGGGCACTCCGCCCCAGTTCCACAGTGACATCCTGGGGCAGCTCCAAGAGCTGGGGCGCATCTGCAGGGAGGTGACAGTCAGCCTTGCCCAGTGGCTGGACCCGCTCGGCCCCAAGGGCACCCTTCCAAGGCCTGCTTCCTCTCCCCTCGCTGGGGGATTTCCCTCTTCCAGCCTCTCCCTCAAGAACCTAACTCATATCCAGGGCTCCAGGGCCAACTTGAGCTTGGCAAGGTGCAGCCCTGAAGGGCTCCTCGGGACCAAGAGGAGCGAGCAGCCTTCAGAGGGATGAAGTCCTCAGACCCCACATGGCATCTTGGGGACCCCACCTTGTCCAGCCATACAGAGAGCAACATGCCTGCTCCTTCGGGCGACATTTCCCGGGAAGCAGCTTGGAGGGGCTGCAAGTCACGCCCGACCACAGGAACCCCCCCAGCTCTGAGGGCCCCCCCCCACATGCCTTCCTCCTGGGCCACCAGAGCTTCTCTTCACGCATCTCCTGGACTCTGGCCACCATTTCCACGACCCCAAACAGCCAACATCTCTAGCTCATCTTTACTTCGCAACATTCTTCTCTGCTTGTTGAACGTCTTGTAATAAGCATATAAATCTCTACTACAAAGTCAAAACAGGCCTATAAATAACTTGACCTTAGACTTTATGGTCCAAATGGGACACTGGAGAGTGAAAAGAGCCATCATAATAATTACATCAGGATAACAGACATAAACAAGGGCGCCTGAATTATTAAAAAAATTCAAGCATCACATAAGGGTTTAGCCTTCATTTTTGCTCCACACACTTCAAACCCCATGTTCCTGCCACTGTTAATGGTTTGTGGTGTTTCTTTCAAAGTTTTTTCTCCTAAGCATTGTCTTATTTTTATGATGGGGAGTGGGGGCATGGAAGCAATTTATTCCCCAAACAGAGACTCATAATCCTTTCCATGCTTCTGCTGGCCAGAAGGTGGCCCAACTCCAGACAGGTCCAGGCCCCATTCCCTGCAACTTCTGGGCACTGCCCTCAGAGCTCTGGCTCTAGACCCCTGACCAAGAAGGACCCCGGCCTGTTCCGAACCCATCACATCCAGCATGGGGGAAAATCCTCCACCCCTTTGTTCTTGCCGTCTCTCTCCAGAAATCTCCCCCATCCATCCAAATCATGACATCAAATTTCCCTCTTGGCCTCGGGGAGCAGGGGAGTTCCAGGGAGATATAAACAGAACTTGGAAAACCGCTGCAAGGAGGAAGACAGCCTTGGACCTGAGCTCAGACACCACCCGCAAGTCGCTTTTCTTTCTCACTGGGGCCTGGCAGCTGCGGCGACTGAGAATCCAAGCAAGTATCTGCTCCGGGCGCCTCAGACGGGGTCACTGGTCCTGCAAAGCCCTGGGCCTGGGGATACAGCTTTCTTATTCCCCTCCCCTCACCCTGAGTAGGTAGCTCCAGGGCCGGGTACCCCTAGAACCTGCCTCCTCGGCCCGACCCAGCGCTCTGCAGGGCCCAATTCAAACCTCCCTCCTCCCGCAGGCCTCTCTCTCAGTCCCCGTTTTTTGCACGCTGCCTCTTGACCCTCTCCTTCCATAGCCAAAGAACCCCACTTTTTCTCCCAAATGTGAGGTATTAAAAAGCACACCCTCCTTCCCATTCTCCCAATCCTGAACTTCACCTCCCTCCCCAAGAAGGGACAGTTGGCTTATAATAGTAAGCGACTATCAGAGGGTTCCAGGCTTCCCTGATAGCTCCTCCTGCAGTGCAGGAGACCCTGGTTCGATCCCTGGGTCAGGAAGATCCGCTGGAGAAGGGACAGGCTACCCACTCCAGTACTCTGGCCTGGAGAATGCCATGAACCGTGTGGCCCATGGGGTCACAAAGAGCTGGACATGACTGAGCGACTTTCACATCACATCAAAGGGCAGCATCTGGAATGCCTACTCAGCGCAGGCCTGATGGTGGTACTTTAGAAACACGACTTCGTTCATGGTCTCAGTAAACTCACGGAGTGGGTATTCTTACAACTCCACTTTGTTGTTGTCATTTAGTCACTAAGTTGTGTCCAACTCTTTGCAACTCCATGGACTGCAGTATGCCAGGCTTCCCTGTCCTTCACTGCCTCCTGGAGTTTGCTCAGACTCATGTCCATTTAATCGGTGAAGCCCCCCAACCATCTCATTTTCTGTTGCCCCTTCTCCTCCTGCCCTCAGTCTTGATCTTCCCAGCATCAAGGTCTTTACCAGTGGAGTGGCTCTTCACATCAGGTGGCCAGAGTATTGGCTCTTCAGCATCAGTCCTTCCAATGAATATTCAGGGTTGATTTCTTTAAGATTGACTGATGTGATGTCCTGCCTGTCCTAGGGGCTCCCAAGAGTCTTCTCCAGCACCACAATTCGAAAGCCCATTTTACAGATGGGGAAACTGAGGGTCAGAGGGATTAAGACACCTGCCCCAGGTACAGTTCAAAGTCAGTGGTAGAGCTGGGGTCAGAGCTCAGACCTGGCTGCTGCTAAGACCCAGGCTCTCAGCCACTGCACCCCTGCATCTCACTGGTACTCAGGGGCCACTTGGCACCTCTTCACTCCTCTCTCAGAGGTGCAGTCAGCTAAATTCCAGAATCAGATCCCGCCCCTAAAACTGCGACTCTGTCTCCTATGCAGCCTTCCCTCTGCTCATCACTGGAGCCTCCAAATAAGGCGAGACCCCAGAATCCTGCACACCAGAGCCGGGGGTCCTCTGGTCCCTTTACTCTGCAGATGGGAGAATGAGATGCAAAGCTGGGCCCACGTGGGGCCCACGCTGGTCCTGCAGCATCTGGAAGTGGGGCGGGCAGCCAGCCCCGTGCCCTTCCCAGGGTCCCTTCCACGAGGCTCAGCCACCTCTGCTTTCAGGCTCCAAGCCCCCTCCTCAGACTCTCAGGTGCCCCTCTGCAGGCAGGGGGACCATGAGCTAATTCCGCAGCCCTCAGGTTTCCCAGGAATGGCCTTGTTTGCCTCGACCTTGAGAGGTTTCCAGGGCAGGAGCTGTGAGTGCCCTGAGACAGCCAGACACACAGCAGCCGCCATGCTCTCCAAGCTCCTCATCTGACAGCTAAGGTGCGTTTGCAGGGAGGCAGCTCCGTGTGGGGAACCAGAAGCACTCAGGAAGAGAAAACTGCCCCGTGAAGGATGCCAGCCACCAGCCTGGGAGGGGGCAGGACAGGAGGGTGTGGCCAAAGCTGAGACTTATCAGCACTGATGAGCTATTCCCTCCACCTCCAGGGATTCTCCAAGGAAGTGACATTGACAGAGGTGATGACTTCTTCTTACTTGGCCCCCCAGGCAAGGGCCGCCAGCCTAAAGGCCTGAAGCCTGGGCAGGGCCCTTCCCCACCCCCGCTTCACGGCCTCTGCCCCACTGGACACCCGTGGATGAACCCCTTCACCACTCTGGACCTTGGATCCCCCTCCAGAAAGAGATAACTATATTCTCCCCAGTTCTAGTACCTTAAAGTTCTAGAGTTCTTTATCATCTTCTGGAGACCCTGCAATCCCTCAGTCTCCTCCACCATCTTCCCAGTTGCCATGGCCCAGAGCCCTGGGTCAGAGCTTGTGGGGATGTGTCAGCTTGGGAAACGGAGCTCTAATCAGCCTGGCCAGAAGGAGGGCGGGGGACCCAGGCCGAAAGACTCGGCCGATGGGCAGGGTGACCACGGGAGAGGTTGACCTCAGGCCCTGCCCTGTTTATAGAAGGATTCCAGGGTCTCTTGGAAGGAGACAGGGCTGGGGATGGCTGCCACAGCCCCCACCTGGGAAGACCCTTTTCCCACAGAAAGACCCTGCAGTGGAGCCTGGAGCCTCAGCGCCACTGGCCAGAAGTGCAGAATGACTCTCCTCCCTAAATAGCAACAACAAAAATCTTAAAATTTTAAACTGTATTTTATGACTGTTTATAAAGACAAACACAGTCCAGGCTGGGTTCATTTTCATCTACTTATTCTTCACTTTTTTTTTCTCCTGATGGCAAAAGAAATTAAAATCAGAGCCCTGTCCAGCAGCCCTAAAAGGGTCATGGGCTCTGGGCCCTTGCCTGATGGAGAAGCTGCCCGGATGCTGGCCCCAGAGCCCAGCTGTGTTTCTCTCCTGCTCCCCTTGACTGGCCGGAGGGACTCTGCTTTCATAGACGCACACCCGCCGCCCCCTGCTCACCCACCCAGCAACCAGAGGCTTCCAAGTCAGGGATGAGAAGCAGAGATGAAAATGAGCCGACGGAAAGAGGGCTGAGTGGGGGCTGCCCTGGTGGTCTGGTGGTTATGAATCTGCCTTGCAATGCAGGGGCCGCAGGTTCAGTCCCTGGCTGGGGAACTAAATTCCACATGCCGTGAGCCAACAAACCCCAAGCACCATGACTGCTGAGCCCACACGCCACAACTAGAGAAGCCTGCGCACCGCAACGGAGATCCTGTGTGCCACAGCAAAGATCCGACGCAGCCAAATGAATAACAGCTCTAAAAGTAAAGAAAGAGGGCTGCGTGAACATCCCTTTCAAGAGAAACCAGCAGGACGAAGGGAACTTGGGTCAGAGCAGTTTTAAAATAGTAGAAAGAGCACTGAGCTCTCGGGGCGGTGGGGGCGGGGGGGGGCCGGATACTGGGAGCACTGGGGATGGCCATGTAGCCTGGTCGCCAGCCACGGGACAATCACTCTGTCTCACTCTGCCACACCAGGCCCTTGTCACTGGCCCCGGCCCACTGTACACTGAGTATTTATTTCAATCAAGTCCTGATTGAAGCACATTCTCATTAAATCTCTCAAGGACCTTGTGAATAAGCCTCTGTCATCAGCAGCCCCATTTTACAGATGAGGAAGGCAAGGCCCAGGAAGGTAAATAACTTGGCCAAACAAGCAGCAGGCCCTGGACCTCGATCTGGGACTCCTGTCTGACAAATGCCAGGCCCAGAGCGGAGAGACCTTTCTCAGAGGCTGGTCCACAGTGTGGACACTCCCTGGCAGGTCAGGGGAAGGCTGCCCTCCTTTCTGTACACTCCCCCTCCCACACCAATACCTCCAGGAAGCCAGTTTCCAGCTGAACAGCAGGAAGTGGGCACAGTGCCCCCATTCTCAGCCCTGCAAGGCTCTGGCAGCCTGGCCAGGAAGGCTGCAGCACAGCTGCCACCCAGATGGGCAGGAAATTCAATTTCCCACCACCGCTGCCAGGCCAGCTCTCCCCAGACACACAGGTGTTGGGCCACAGTCCACCCCGTCCCTGACCTCAAGGCCAGAGGCCACAGTGGCCCTGTGCTCCAGACGCCTGCCTCGGGGCGCCCTCCGCCGCGCCCCTCTGACATGGGGAAATGGCCTTCAGACCAACGGCCGCCAGGTGAAGGAACAGATCAGGCCGGCAGGTCGGCCTGGGCCCCAAAGAAATAAGCTTTGCTGAAAAGGAATCAGACACGGAACGAAGGAGGACCGCTTGTAACAACGCCCAGGGCGGCCATCCCTGGAGCGCCTGCTCTGCCAACCCAGAACCCACCGACTAATCACAGTGCCAGTGACATCTGTCAGAGCCCTTCTTGTCCAAGACCTTCCTGTCTCTCACTCACGCAACAGCCTCACACATTTTGTAGGTGAGCAGCCCGAGGCTCAGAGTGGAGAAGCAACGTCCAAGCTCACCCTGCTGGGAGCATCAGGACCAAGTCCAGGAACTAAAAAGCCCTGACCCTGGGTTCAGATTCCACCACTCCCCAGATGTGTGATCCTGGACCAGTCACTTAACCTCTCTGTGCCTCATTCCCCATCTATGAAAGGATAAAGTGGAACCCATTGCAAAGGGCTGTTATGAGGATGACAGGTTAGTACATGAAACGTGCGTAGAGCTGGCCTTGCTACGGGGCAGATTTCACGGAAGACTTATTATATTTTTATCACTAGGCCCTATGGCTTTCCACACCCACCCCACCTCACCCAAGAGCCCAGCCACACAGACAGGGAAAGTCTGAGCACATCATTCTCCTTAGAAACCTCTCACGACCTCCTCAGGACAAAGCCCAGACGCCACTGGGCTCCCTAGCTGAAGCCGGGAGTGACCCACAGCTGGGCAGCCGGCCGCCTCGGCCTCGCCCCTCCCCGCCCTCGCGCCTCGCTCTCTGCCTGGCTTCTCTTGCCTGGGGGAGAGCTGCACACGCTGTTCTCTTTGCCTGGAACACTGTCCCCGCAGCTTGTCAGTTCAGTTCAGTTCAGTTCAGTCACTCAGTTCAGTTCAGTTCAGTCGCTCAGTCGTGTCCGACTTTTTGCGACCCTGTGAATCGAAGCACACCAGGCCTCCCCGTCCATCACCAACTCTCAGAGTTCACTCAAACTCACGGCCATCGAGTCCGTGATGCCATCCAGCCATCTCATCCTCTGTCGTCCCCTTCTCCTCCTGCCCCCAATCCCTCCCAGCATCAAAGTCTTTTCCAGTGAGTTAGCTCTTTGCATGAGGTGGCCAAAGTACTGGAGTTTCAGCTTTAGCATCATTCCTTCCAAAGAAATCCCAGGGCTGATCTCCTTCAGAATGGACTGGTTGGATCTCCTTGCAGTCCAAGGGGCTCTCAAGAGTCTTCTCCAACACCACAGCTCAAAAGCATCAATTCTTCAGCACTCAGCTTTCCTTATAGTTCAACTCTCACATCCATATGTGACTACTGGAAAAACCATAGCCTTGTCTAGATGGACCTTTGTTGGCAAAGTAATGTCTCTGCTTTTGAATATGCTGTCTAGGTTGGTCATAACTTTCCTTCCAAGGAGTAAGCATCTTAATTTCATGGCTGCAGTCACTTAAAATTACTTGCTTTGATCAAAAAATTATGACGTTGAAAGCCCTCTGTTTCCATTTTACACTTGCTGTATTAACATTTAAAACCCTTGTAGTTATACATGAGCATTAGAGAGCCTGTTTTAAAGGAGATATTCATCATTGAATGGGAAATGCTAGGGGGCAGAAATTCCAAATAACTCTGCAGTATTACTGCATTTAAAAAATTGTCATTAATTTTGAACAATGGGTTGCTTTTTATGTGTATGAATGACACCCTATCCTCAATTGGAAAGGTTTATAAATCATATTTCTATAATGATACAGAGATTATAGAGCAGTTTTCTAATGCACTGTTTCATTGATTTTCAAATATTTTTAGGAGAAAAAACTGTTACCTCATAAAGATTTTCTTGTTGCTATTGAATCTTTTCTGTGATCTCAGCAATAATGCAGTCAAAATAGAGTTACTCCATTCTGAAGGAGGTCAACCCTGGGATTTCTTTGGAAGGAATGATGCTAACGCTGAAACTCCAGTACTCTGGCCACGTCATGTGAGGAGTTGACTCGTTGGAAAAGACTCTGATGCTGGGAGGGATTGGGGGCAGGAGGAGAAGGGGACGACCAAGGATGAGATGGCTGGATGGCATCACAGACTCGATGGGCGTGAGTCTGAGTGAGCTCCGGGAGATGGTGATGGACAGGGAGGCCTGGCATGCTGCGATTCTTGGGGTCGCAAAGAGTCGGATATGACTGAGCCATTGAACAGAACTAAGTGGGAAAAAATGGAATCCTGGGGTCCCAATTACTTGGTCTAGCTTCTACCAACTTCAAAGAAGTCTGAGATTCTTCTAGTAAAGAAAGAGTAAGTTCTGTAGAACACAGTTTGGGCATTAATCACATGCCAAGCTTTTAAGAATCTATTTTACTTAATATCAGACTAAAGCAGAAAGCTAAAACACACTGCTCAGGGGTTATGTGTTGGAGATGAGATAAATCCACATATTCAGACTCTAACTCATATCCTTCCTAGTTCATCAAACTTAGATACGAAGATTATAAAGGGAGTCTACACAGCCTCCCACTATATAGTCAAGTCCTCTCTATAGTACACCTGTAAAATCAGTTTTCCTTCTCTTTCTACATTCACCACTCTAGAAAGATGAATGCTTTTATTGTTTTATTTTCTGTTTCATTTCTTTATTTACAGGAATTATTCCTGGAGGAGGCATTTGCTTATTTCTCTTTTCTAACTTGTTTGCCTTTAAGGCCAACATATAACTACCAGCACCTGTCACTTCCTTCCTAAGTGGCTATGGGAACCTGATTTACTCTGTGCATGGCAGAATGGAAGTGCTGGAGTATCATGACTACCCAAGGAATAGTCTTTCACAAATGGCTGACAAAAGTTTATATATAAGCAGCTCCTTAGATCAGAAAACTCTGAAGTAAGAACTTGCACTCTTACAGAGTAATAGAATTAAGTTCTAGTTACCTTGAGTGATAAGTTGATGACACACACAGTTTTACCTTCCTCCATTATCTGTTTCATTTTCCTACACTCCTACTAGAGTTTCTTAGAATTGTTTGTGAATATATTACTTAGATTCAGATCCCACCTCTGCACTCCCCAGTAGGGTGTTTTTCTGAAAGAATCCAAACTAAAACAGAAGTTACAGTGTGTCATAGTATCTCTTAAGGCTCTTAATACTCTAGTATTTTTGCCTGGGAAATTCCATGGACAGAGGAGCCTGGCAGGCTATAGCCCATGGGGTTGCAAAGAGTCAGACACCACTGAGTGACTAACGCACACACAATGGAAAGTGGAAACTTCTCACCATTATCAGCACTCTGTGAGCTGAGACTGGACAATCATCTCTATGTAGATAGGACATCATCTGGTTCCCATAAAAATCCTTCCTTACATCCTCTGTCTCCAAATTCTAGTGAAACTGAACCACTTAGTGCTAATGAATTTCTCTTTTATGTCTGTTATAATTTGCATCTGTATAACTTCTTTTATACCAAAGTTGTATATGTGTATACATATAAAGTTGTCCAATTTATATTTACTCAAGGTTTTTAAAGGCAGTCAACACCTATTTGAAGCAATTTTCACCTAAATGTATGAAACATTCATTAAGCACTTACTATGTGTCAGTCACTAATTTCTGCATGATTGATATAGCAATAAAAGTAGACAAGGGCCCTTAGTTTATAGAGCTTATATTGTAGTGATATAAACATTAACAGATACTTGCTATTAAAGGTAGTTTAGAAAAAAAAATTAAAAGGACATGAAATGACTAGTGCTCAAGACGAAAAAAAAATTTCCTTTAGGTCTTGGTATTATCATTCTGTTGATAAATATCCCTGGAGAAGGACATGGCAACCCACTTCATACCCTTGCCTGAAGAATCCTATGGACTACCCATGGGAAGTCCATATGCATTATATCAGTCTAAAATAAATTTAACTAAGTATCAAATGCTTTATTAGGATATACAAATCATGATCTAGCTCTGTCAAAAACCTGAATCTTCTGCAATGACACCCTTAAGCTCTATACTCTAGTTAATCTGAACCAATTCCAGTTCTTAGAACAATTTCTCTCTTTTTCCTCCCTACATTGTAATTGCTATTCTCTCTGCTTAAAGTAAGAGATGTTCCTTTAATTGTTGTCTTTCTGGCAAACTGCTGTTCAATCTTTAAAACCACAAACAAACATTACCTGTTAGATTATATATATCAATTCTTGTCTCAGACATATATTTCAATTTCCTCCGCAATATAAGCACTTCCCACATCCCTAAGTCTAATCACACTTCTCATTGCATATCTCACCACAGGACATAAAGCACCCATCTCCAGCTCTGTGCAAGTTCCTGAAGTTTCTGTTCATTATTGGACTGTGAGTTCTTTTAACTAGGGCTTCTTAAACTTAAATGTGCATGCAGAATTATGACCCTGTTAAAGTACAGATTTTACTTCAAAGGGTCCAAGGTGGGGTTTGTGATTCTGAATTTCTAGCAAACTCTCACATAATTTTGATATCTGATGCTCCTGATCCCTAGACCACACTTTGAGTACTGAAGCTTTAACGGTTACTTGTTTTTATTTGGATCTTAACAACCTGGCATGGAATTTGGCACTTCATAGCTACATCAGTGTTTATGTATAAGTGGTTCAGTCCACATGCTGTTATCCTTTCATGCAGCTCCAATACCAAATCACAAAACTCCTTGGGCTTCTTTATTTTCTCTGCAAGACTTCCTTGAATAGTGTATATACATGGGGCTTTTATAATTGGACATACATAAAATGTGGTGAAATTGTAGTTGAGCTTTGCAAGGTAACTGGTCAGAGTTGTAAATTAAAAGGTAAAATGTTTCTGACATATTTAACTTTTTAAGTATAGTAATATATTAAAGAAACATACTTACACATCCAATGCCATAATTAAATTTTAACTCATAAAAAATAATCAACTCCCTACAGGAACAGAACGTTTTCAGTTAAAAAGCTACTTATCATTTCTATAGCTGTACCATGTTGAATGTGCTGTTTGATCTTTTAACAATTTCATTTTAAAATATTCACAAAAGAGTGGTAATTAAATTACATGGGTGCTATGGTAACCACTGCATTAACTATGCTTCAACCCCATGCTGTAGCATTTTGGTAGGGAAAAGGGTATGCTTATTCTGTGACAATTACACACTGCAGGTGTTTAGGTCAACCTCTACCAGTCTGCCAGTAAAAAGTAAGCACATCTGACTAAAGCTGGATCTGGTATGGAAGGACTTGCTGATTGCTATAAAGGAATCTTACAGCAGATTAGTGCATTGGGCTGACAGTCAAGAGGCTCAGTCCTAGTCCAGGTCCGTCACTGACTAGCTGTGTGTTCTTTGGTAAATGGCTTAATTTCTCTGAGATGCAAACACCTCAAGTATAAAGCAAGAAGGCTATAGATGGGACCAGATATTTTAGGATCCAGCCTAGTCCTTTCCAATTCCATGAAATCTTTATGATTTAATAAGCACTGCTACTGATTTTTACACACTTTCTAATAATTTCTGTGTTAACTTCTTAGAGCTGCCTTAAAAAGTACCATAAACTGGATGATTTACAACAGCCATTTTTAAAAATCACAGTTTTGGAAATGTGAAGTCCAAAATCATGATGTTGGCAGGGCTGTAAGCCCTCTGAAACTTCTAGGGATAATGCGTCCTTGCTCTTCCTAGGTTCTGGGTGCCCAAGGCATTCCTTGGCTTGCATAACTAAAGTTATACTTGTAAGTCTCTACTTGTCTTTACCTGGCTCTCTTCCCTTTGTGTCCCTGTCTTCTCCTCCTCATTAAAGAACACCAGTTGTCTTGGATTAAGGTCCATCCTACTCCAGTATAATCTCATCCTGGTTAATTACATTTGCAATGATTCTTTTTCCAAGTAAGGACATTTTGAGTTACCAGAGTTATGATTTCAACACATCCTTTTGGGATACACAATTCAGCCCATAACAATTTCGTTTAATGAAATAAAAATTATATTGTGTTTCTTCCAGGTTATAATCTGATTATAAACTGAAAAACAATATCATGTAGTCCTCTGCGTACTGAAGGAGAAGGATATAGTTAGTGACTACACAATCCATGACAAGAGAGCTATAGCTTTAAGCAAATATACTTACTCAGGACACAAGCTAACAAAATTCTTCAGTATTTTGGGAGCATGTGGCAGATCTCTGTGATACATTTCACAGCAATATCTCAAGCCACCTGGTCTCAACATAGCTAAGGAGTATAGGCCATGAACTGTTGCCCGTTTCCCACATAATACACCTACCACAGGCTCATCATTCTACTATACTTTCTTATAGTTGCAGAAAGCTGCTCAGAGATACTGAAAAGAAAATCAAAAGTAAGGAAGCTAATGCTTTCCAGGAATGAGGAACGTAAATCTATGGATAAAAGTCTATATGTCTATCTTTTAATGAGACAACAAGAGCTAACCAGCTCAAAAATACTCCATTCATTGTTACTGTTTTTTGTTTCTTTTTTCTTCTCCATTTCCTGTCTCCTTTTGCCATCTCCTTCACCTCTATTTACCAGGATCACCTCTAAAATAAACCTTCTGCATGCAAGTGTCTGTCTGCATATCTCTGGGTCTGCTGTAGAGAAATTCAAATTAAGACATAGGGCCAAGAAGATGGAAATAATAGCATGTGCAAAGACCCTTAGTTATGAAAGAGAAAGACACCAAGGGAGCTAAGAAGTCATGTGTGGCTGCAGCAAAGACAATCTAAAGAGGAGACGGAGTGAAGAGGCTGGATAATGAAGGTTTACTCCTATTGCACTGAGAAGTTTTCAATCTCTTCTTTGTTTAGTAAAGAACCACATGAGTTTCCAGACAAATGGGAACATGATATAATCTGTGCAATCACTCAGAGGAGACATGAGAGGCAAGAAGACCAGTTGTGATACCTCTGCAACAGTTTAGTTATGAAACAATCAAGGTCCAAATGAGGTATGACAGCAGACCCATGACTAGGACGACAGAGAAAGGTTATACAAAACTATTTCAGATTAGATAGAATTTACTGATTGTATAATTGTAAAATATGGGGAAAGAGACTAGGAGTGATTCCTAGGCTTTGTTTGAATAATTAGGTTGTTATAATTAAGCAAGTGAAGAAAAGCTGGACGGAATAACATGGTTGTCCAATTTGACTAGAGCCAGTTTGCTTCAGTGTTTCTTAAATTTGAGTATGTATATGAGTCACCTTGGGATCTTGTTAAAATGTGGAGTCTAAGTCAATCTAGGGCTTGTCCTTCAACAAGAGCCCCAGAGAGAGGGCTGCTGCTGGTACTCAGCACACTCTACCTATGAGATCCAAACCCAGGTCTAGCTTAGCTCAAAACCACCATCCTTCTTAACTTTGTTTCCTTCCAGCTCTTAGCTGATAGAGTCTTTGATTTACTCTCCCACAGACCAGCTCCCAATTACTTTGCTGGTCCTTCCTTACTCACATCTTTTCAACAGTACATATCTTTATTTATTAGTTTTTTTGGCTGTGCTGGGTCTTCACTGCAGCATGCAGGCTTTTCTCTAGTTGTGGCACATGGGGGGCTAGTTCTCTAGTTACAGTAAGCAGTCCTCTCGTGAAGCATGGGCACTAGAGTGTGCAGGCTCAGTAGTTGCAGCACATGAGCTTAGTTACCCCACAGCACGTGTGATCTTAGTTCCCTACCTACCTCTGATAACTCAGTTACATTAATCACTATCTTCCCCTTTTTCATTTGCTAGCTTGGGCACTTTATATCTATTTCTCATTCATGGAGTGACCACTTCTCTGACCTTTCTATTAATTTCTCAGATTTTTATACTCTTTCAGAATTACTGCATGAGTAGTAACTCTGTTCTATTGATTTTCTCACTATTTTACATATTGGCTTTTGCTTCAACTTCCCCTACTTTCCTTGTTTGTAGAGAAAATTTACAACATACACAACTTCTCCCAATTAAGAATGATTAACACATATCTGTCAAATTTGATAGAAAATTTGGGATCATAAATCTCTGTGCTTATAATGCTTTCAAGAATTGCAGCCAACCATGGCTCAGCTGGTAAAGAATCTACCTGCAATGCAGAAGACCCAAGTTCTATTCCCGGGTTGAGAAGAAGAGCTGGTGAAGAGATAAGCTACCCACTCCAGTATTCTTGGGCTTCCCTGGTGGCTCAGCTGGTAAGGAATCTACCTGCAGTACAGGAGACCTGGGTTCAACTCCTGGGTTGGGAAAATCCTTTGGAGAAGAGAAAGGCTACACACTCCAGTATTCTGCCCTGGAGAATCCCATGGACTGTATAATCCGTAGGGTTGCAAAGAGTTGGACACGATTGAGAGACTTTCAACTTCTTTTCAGTTTCATGGGAAGCCCAAAGATCAGACAACTAATAAAAGGTAACAGATTTTCACATTTATCCCTTCTCTCTTCTGCTTCGCTTATTAAACAGGGGTATGCACAATGAGATTCATTTCTCCTGAGGGTAAAATGTGACCTGTTGCATCTCATGTTAATATAATCCCTGTCTTCAGGTTCATTTGCTTCCATTCTAATAATATTGTGATGTAATATCATGATGTCTTCCTCAAATTTTGGTGCAAAACGTCTCAACTGCAAGTAGTATCCTTTACCCAGAGAATATTTGAAAATGTGTATGGGTTTGGTTTGAGTTGCCACAATGATTGGCATGGGGATGACAACGACAATTAGAGGAGAAATTCAGGAATGTCAAATTCAGTCTTCAACAGATGTGATAGTCCCATCTGTAATGATATTTATTCCCCACTGAGAAATATACTAGAGTATGATTACATTATATGTAAATCTGTAATATATGACTTTGAAGGGGGAAAATGTACTGCATTAGTACGTTGCCTACATAGGGGAATAATGTAAAATAAATACAGCTATTTCAATTTTAAAAATTGAAAAGAAAACTCCAGGCAGAGAGATATTGAAATTGTACACTGCCTTACCACACAATTGCCACACAGGAGTATCATATTAGCTAGAAAGAGAAAATTTCAGCCGTATTTTTAAAGATATATCTTGAACTATGCAAGTTATTCAGACTTTATTTTGGGGGGCTCCAAAATCACTGCAGATGGTGATTGCAGCCATGAAATTAAAAGACACTTACTCCTTGGAAGAAAAGTTATGACCAACCTAGACAGCATATTGAAAAGCAGAGATATTACTTTGCCGACTAAGGTCCGTCTAGTCAAGGCTATGGTTTTTCCAGTGGTCATGTATGGATGTGAGAGTTGGACTGTGAAGAAGGCTGAGCGCTGAAGAATTGATGCTTTTGAACTGTGGTGTTGGAGAAGACTCTTGAGAGTCCCTTGGACTGCAAGGAGATCCAACCAGTCCATTCTGAAGGAGATCAGCCCTGGGATTTCTTTGGAAGGAATGATGCTAAAGCTGAAACTCCAGTACTTTGGCCACCTCATGTGAAAAGTTGACTCATTGGAAAAGACTCTGATGCTGGGAGGGGTTGGGGGCAGGAGGAGAAAGAGACTACAGAGAATGAGATGGCTGGATGGCATCACTGACTCGATGGACATGAGTTTGAGTGAACTCTGAGAGATGGTGATGAACAGGGAGGCCTGGCGTGCTGTGATTCATGGGATCACAAAGAGTCAGACACGACTGAGTGACTGAACTGAACTGAACTGATGCAAGTTATGGATTGCAGGAATTGGTATCAGATCTTTTTCGCTTACTGACATCTTTTTTCATTTACTTTTCTAATAGTCTGAATTAATAGAAATGTAACTTCCCTATCAGACCCATTAAAGTTGCTTTACTTTAGACATTTGATGTACAATTTTATATACACCAGAGAAGAGTCAGAGGAGACCAAAATGGTTACAGTTGTCTGATATTTGGATAATTTAATTGCTGATATTATAGATCTTTAGAGATCAATAATTTTTGAGAAAGTACATGTTTGAATAGTAATCCCCCCCAAACAGACACTAAAACCCTTCCCTTCTGGCTGTACTGCTCAAAGCTCTCACTGTTACCATAGGTTGGACATTATTATAGCTCACAGCTGAGGCCTGAATTGGAAGACTGAAGGTAGTATATAAAATTTTAAGATTCAGGATGGAGATATACTTCCATCAGACATGACTGGATGACTGAACAACAGCAACAACATATTCCCATTGACAAATTATCAAGATATCAATTAAAAAAAAATCATGATTCTGTAAGTCGAAGCTTCTCTCATCTCTATATTGACCATAGCTTTAATGAGGACAGTGGTAAGAAAAGTAGACAAGTCCACTACATTTTCAAAAAGTTTTATATACCTTATTGTAGAATAAATGTAGGAGTGGAGGCATGGAAGATGGCTGCAAAGGTAAAGGTAATTAATTAGAAGGGAATAAACACTGGTTGAAGATGAAGGCAGACTTAGACTAAAGTTTAAATTGTAATTCTGACTTTGCTGCTTCTAAGCTATATAGCTATGCAATCAAATATTTCTCAATATATGTTTCCTTAGTTGCAACATGGTGATAACAATGGCCTATCTGATCAATTACATGGCTGGTAAGAAATATTTAAATCAAAAAAAATGGGTGAAAGCAGCTAAAAGATCACTTTCCATATTGTAGATACACATTACATTGATTCTTAGTAATATACCATGTATCAAAAAGTATAGAAAGACTGAACTCTGTTTTGAATTGAATGTTGTAGCACACTGGAGTTGTCTGTCTGATTTCTGTTAAATTTAGAAGCAGTTAATTATAGTAAGAGTGCTAAAAGTCTTTGGGCATAACATAATGTCTTTATGTGGTCTATATGTAGTTTTAATATTAAGTGGCAAACAGACACATTCCTCACAGTGGCCTGTGAGGAATCATGCTAAATAGATTCCAATGAAATGTGGTTCTGGGGCAGAGGTTACAGCAGTATCTGATTGTACAGTCACCAAGTTGTGTTCCACACTTTGCAACCCCATGGACTACAGCGTGCCAACTTTCCTATCACTCACCAACACCTAGAGTTTGCCCAAGTTCATGTCCATCGAATTGGTGATGGCATCCAACCTTCTCATCCTCTGTCTCCCTCTTCTCCTTCTGCCTTCCGTTTTTCCCAGCATCGAGGTCTTTCCCCGTGAATTGGCTCTTGGCATCAGGTAGCCAAAGTATTGGAGCTTCAGCGTCAGCATCAGTCCTTACAACGACTATTTAGGACTGACTGGTTGATCTCCTTGCTGTCCATTTCAGTTCAGTAGCTCAGCCATGTCTAACTCTTTGAGACCCCATGAATCACAGCACGCCAGGACTTCCTGTCCATTACAAACTCCTGGAGTTCACTCAGACTCACGTTCATCGAGTCAGTGATGCCATCCAGCCATCTCATCCTCTGTCATTCCTTTCTCCTGCCCCCAATCCCTCCCAGCATCAGAGTCTTTTCCAGTGAGACAACTGTTCACATAAGGTGGCCAAAGTATTGGAGTTTCAGCCTCAGCATCAGTCCTTCCAAAGAAGATCCAGGACTGATCTCCTTTAGAATGGGCTGGTTGGACCTTTTTGCAGCCCAAGGGACTCTCAAGAGTCTTCTCCAACACCACACTTCAAAAGCATCTGTTCATCACTGCTCAGCTTTCTTCACAGTCCAACTCTCACATCCATACATGACTGCTGGAAAAACCATAGCCTTGACTAGTGGACATTTGTTGGCAAAGTAATGTCTCTGCTCTTCAGTATGCTATCTAGGTTGGTCATAACTTTCCTTCCAAAGAGTAAGTGTCTTTTAACTTCATGGCTCCAATCACCATCTACAGTGATTTTGGAGCCCCGCAAAATAAAGTCTGACACTGTTTTCACTGTTTCCCCATCTATTTCCCATGAAGTGATGGGACCGGATGCCATGATCTTCGTTTTCTGAATGTTGAGCTTTAAGCCAAAATTTTCACTCTCTTCTTTCACTTTCATCAAGAGGCTTTTTAGTTCCTCTTCACTTTCTGCCAAAGGGTGGTATCATCTGCATATCTGAGGTTATTGATTTTTCTCCTGGCAATCTTGATTCCAGCTTGTGCTTCTTCCAGCCCAGCATTTCTCATGATGTACTCTGCATAGAAGTTAAATAAACAGAGTGACAATATACAGCATTGATGTACTCCTTTTCATACTCCTTTTCATATCTGGAACCAGTCTATTGTTCTATGTTCAGTTCTAACTGTTGCTTCCTGACCTGCATATAGGTTTCTCAAGAGACAGGTCAGGGGGTCTGGTATTCCCATCTCTTTCAGAATTTTCCACAGTTTATTGTGATCCACACAGTCAAAGGATTTGGCATAGTCAATAAAGCAGAAATAGATGTTTTTCTGGAACTTCTTGCTTTTTCCATGATCCAGTGGGTGTTGCAATTTGATCTCTGGTTCTTCTGTCTTTTCTAAAACCAGCTTGGAAGTTCTGGGTTAACGTATCGCTGAAGCCTGGCTTGGAGAATTTTGAGAATTCCTTTACTAGCCTGTGAGATGAGTGCAATTGTGCAGTAGTTTGAGCATTCTTTGACATTGCCTTTCTTTGGGATTGGAATGAAAACGGACCTTTTCCAGTCCTGTGGCCACTGCTGAGTTTTCCAAATTTGCTGGCATATTCAGTGCAGCACTTTCACAGCATCATCTTTCAGGATTTGAAATAGCTCCACTGGAATTCCATCACCTCCACTAGCTTTGTTTGTAGTGATGCTTCCTAAGGCCCGCTTGACTTCACATTCCAGGATATCTGGTTCTAGGTGAGTAATCACACCATCGTGCTTATCTTGGTTGTGAAGAACTTTTTTGTGTAGTTCTTATGTGTATTCTTGCCACCTCTTCTTAATATCTTCTGCTTCTGCTAAGTCCATACCATTTCTGTCCTTTATTGAGCCTATCTTTTCCTGAAATATTCCCTTGGTATCTCAGGACTCTCAAAAATCTTCTCTAGCACTGGAGTTCAAAAGCCTCCATTCTTTGGTACTCTGCCTTCTTTAGGGCTTTCTTGATAACTCAGTTGGTAAAGAATCTGCCTGCAATGCAGGAGACCCTGGTTTGATTCCTGGGTCAGAAAGATCCACTGGAGGAGTAAAAGACTACCACTCCAATATTCTGGCCTGAATAATTCCATGGACTGTACAGTCCATGGGGTCACAATGACTCAGACATGACTGAGTGACTTTCACTTCACTGCCTTCTTTATGTTCCAGCTCTTATATCCTTACATGACTACATAGCCTTGACTATACAGACTTGTTGGCAAAGTGATGCTTTTGCTTTTTAACACACTGTCTGGGTTTGTCATAGCTTCCCCACCAAGAAGCAGTTGTCTTCTAATGTCTTGGCTGCAGTCGCCATCAGCAGTGCTTTAGACACTAAGGAGAGGAAATCTGTCAGTGCTTCCAACTTTTCCCCTTCTATTTGCCATGAAGTTATGGGACAAGATGCCATGAACTTAGTTTTTTTTTTTCTCTAGTATTGAGTTTTAAGCCAGTTTTTTTCACTCTCCTCCTTTGCCGTCATCAAGAGGCTCTTTAGTTCCTCTTCATTTTCTGACATTAGAGTGGTATTTTCTGCATATCTGAGATTGATGATACTTCTCCCAACAATCTTGATTCCAGCTTGTAACTCATCCAGCCCAGTATTTCACATGATGTGCTTTGTGTATAAGTTAAATAAACAGGTTGACAATAAACAGCTTTGTTATACTCCTTTATCAATCCTGAACCAGTCGGTCATTCCATATAGGGTTCTAATTGTCTTTTCTTGATCCGCATATAGGTTTCTCAGGAGACAGGTAAGATGGTTTGGTATTGTCTTCTCTGTAAGAAGTTTCTACAATTTGTTATGATCCACACAATCAAAGGCTTTAGCATAGTCAATGAAACAGAGGTATATGATTTTCTGGAATTCCTTTACTTTCTCTATGATACAGCAAATGCTGGCAGTTTGATTTCTGGTTCCTCTGCCTTTTCTAAACACAGCTTGAAGATCTAGAAGTTCTCAGTTCACATAATGTTAAGCCTAGGTTGAAGGATTATTGATTGTGTTGCATCAAACATGAAAGTGAAAAAGCTAGCTGGGGATAAAGAAAGTAGGTGTTTGATCATGATGTAATGTTTGGAGATATACTCCTTGCATCTCCCATCTTTTCATTGACATTTATTAAAAAAGACAGACAGAGAGAGAGAAAGAGAGAGAGAGAGAGAGAGAATTTAGATTATTTAAAGCCCAAGGACTGGTTCATCTCATATGACACCAATAATTGGGCATTTATACATACTTCTGGGACTAATAGTTTCCATTAGTTTTCCTCCAAAACTTATACATTTATTTCTTTTCTCCCTATTACATACAAAGAAATGAAACCATTAATCATAGTCAAATAAAGTAGTAACTCTGCTTCTAAGGGGCAAAGCAGAGGGGCTAACAATGATAAAGTAATCATAAAACATCTAGAGATTTATTACTTGCATTAGGTAAACATTAATTATTGTTTATGTAGCACTTTACTGTTTACAAATCATGTCTTATACTTCATATTCTATGAAGAAATTATCACTCATAATTATTTCTATTTTATAAACTATAAAACAGGGCTGAGAACAGTTAAGTGAATATGCCAATAGCCTTAAATGTCCCATGACTCTTCTCATTTCAAGGTTTTAACAAATGCTGTTTTCTATACCTGGAATTTGCTCTTGTTCTAATCTCTTATGAATACTCTTCTCTGCTAGTTACCCCTTCTTAGCCTTCAGATTCATATTTACATATCACAGCCTCCTTTCTAACATATCCTTCCAACTTTACATCTTTGATGTTCACATATTTATCTAATACTTTCCCTTCAGTGTATAATTAGGCCACATCATCACATCATTATTTGAATTTGTATTCACCTTTCAATTATAAGCTCGATGAGTTAAAGAATTCATTGTCTTAATATCTGTCATAGCCAAGAGTCCAAATAAGTGTTCAGAACATAATAGATAATCAAAAAGTATTTGCAACATAAACAAGGAGAACTTAAAATTACATAATACTAGTCTTCTTAATCTACAGGTGAATTAATAGAATTTTGATTACTTTTCCCATTTAGGTCCCAAGAGAATCACAGTGCTAAATTATGCTAGTGTCTTTACCTGATCATCATTTAAGAAAGATAATGAATATATGTTACAATTTAGAAAAGCACTATTTTATATATTGACTAAACATTCTCTCCAACATCAATAAGGGTACAGGAAAGTAATTACTACTGACTTATTTTTTGGGAAGAGGGGGATGAGGAAATAAGGCTTCAGAACTTCCTAATAATTATGTATGGAGTGTGGGAGGTAAAGTAAAAGTGAAATTGCTCAGTCGTATCTGACTTTTGTGACCCCATGGACTGTAGCCCACCAGGCTCCTCCATGTGTGGGGTAGGGAAAGAGAAAAAATATATATAGAATACGTCTAGAACAAGGTCACATATCTCACAAATACATCTTTATCTCCTTTGTAGCTCTACCTTCTCTTTTTATGAGTAATTATGATTTAACAGAACAAGAATCCTTATGATGCTAAAATTATCTTTTAACAAATTTCTATTTGAACCTGGGTAGGAGATTCATTTGTTTTGTTCCAGGGGTCAGGTCAGGAGAAGCTGGTAAACCTTACCAATTAGTTGGGGCAGAATCTACTTGTTGGTCCTCAATACCCCTTCTCTGCTATTTTCTCAGTAATACAATTACTGTACTAGTTGGTCGCATGGACAAAATGAAGATTGCATTTTTATATTTCTGTTATACCTTACACATGGTAACTTGAGTTAATCATGATAAAAGTGAATTATATGGACTCCTTAAAAGACTCCTTGGAAGGAAAGTTATGACCAACCTAGATAGCATATTAAAAAACAGAGACATTACTTTGTCAAAAGCCCGCCTAGTCAAAGTTATGGTTTTTCCAATAGTCATATATAGATGTGAGAGTTGTACTATAGAGAAAGCCAAGCACCAGAGAATTGATGCTTTTGAACTGTGGTGTTGGAGAAGAGTCTTGAGAGTCCCTTGGACTGCAAGGACATCCAACCAGTCCATCCTAAAGGTGATCAGTCCTGGGTTCATTGGAAGAACTGATATTGAAGCTAAAACTCCAATACTTTGGCCACCTAATGTGAAGAGCTGACTCGTTTGAAAAGACCTTGATGCTGGGAAAAATTGAAGGCAGGAGGAGAAGGGGACAACAGAGGATGAGATGGTTAGATGGCATCACCGACTCAATGGACATGGGTTTAAGTCGACTCCGGGAGTTGGTGATGGACAGGGAGGCCTGGCATGCTGCGATTCATAGGATCGCAAAGAGACATGACTGAGCGACAGAACTGAACTGAACTGAACTGATATGGACTGTATAATTTCTAAAAAGTAACTTCACAACATATATATATTTCTTCTCTCTTTCTAATTTTGGTGGTTGTAGCTTGAATTTACAACAAGAAGGCATATATTGAAAAGGTCATTACCACAAGTAGAAGAAACGTAGATTTTTTATATCCATGGATACATCTTATCAGTCCCAGACTCTTTACTTTCTCTCTCTTTTTTGCTTAGTAAACCTCTTCTGAAATAAGCTAAAGCTTTGCATCCAGTCCCATCATTTCATAGAAAATAGATGGGGAAACAGTGGAAAAAGTGAGAGACTTTATTTTCTTGGGCTCCAAAGTCACTGTAGATGGTGACTGTATCCATGAAATTAAAAGATGCTTACTCCTTGGAAGAAAACCTATGATCAACTTAGCATATTAAAAAGCAGAGACATAGGGAACAAGATAGAAGAAGAGTGGGCAGACGTGGAGTACATCTCTCTCCATGGATAAATAAGGAATACACCTTCAGACACAGAAGTGCATGCAGAACACCAGCTGAAAACAGACAGGAGTACTTGACCAGTGGAAAGCAATATATAGAACCATGCAAAACTTGGTAGGACAAAGGAAATGGGGGAAAAACATGAGTGTTAGTAGGACTGGACCTGCCCTTGGCAAGTGGGGGAACTGAAGCAGGGTTCCGATCCCCACAGTTGCCTGAGTCAGAAGAGAAACATTTCAGGCTGAGATTAAACAGTGGATCTGTGGCAGCCTAAGTGGAATCAGAATCAGACAGTCCTTTCCACAGCCAATGTACTGGGCAGGAACACGGGTCCCCTGGAAGAGGCAGTGGCTCGCAGCTGGAGTTGAGAGATTGTGGAGCAATCCCAGGTGTGCACTGCTGTTGATGGCAGAGAGACTGATCAAGGGAACGTGAGGGAGGAGATCGTGGTGAGAAATGTCAGTGGAGGAAATCCAGGCAGCCATAGAAGCAAAGTGATACTGCTGAGTCATGTTTAACTTTTAAACCTATTATATTTTTTCTACATTTGTTCCTTCGTTTGCCTTTCCTACTGTTCTTTTCTCCTTGCAGCTAATCTTTAATGTATGTAAATCTTCATCTACCTGTATTAACTTTGCACATCTATTCTTTCTTTCCTTTCCTCTCAACATATTTGTTAGGTTTGTTTTCATTGCTTTATTCCTCACTTGGCACCTGGCTTTAGTTTTGTTTTCTAGTTTGTGCTTAAGTTAGTTTTGTTCTTAACTGGTAAATATAATTTTTGAATTCCTTTGTTTGCTGGATCAATCTGTTGTACTTTATTTTTGTTGAACTTTTTTCACTTTGCTCATGGGTGTATATGTATACGTGTATACTCCATTATTGTAATTATTTGCCTGATTTTGTAACTGCCATTGGTCTGAGGTTCACTTTGGGTTTCTTCTTTTTGGATATTTGCTTTACTTTCCCTTAATGCCATAAAAAAAATCACTTGTAGAATATTTGTTCTTGACCAGAGATCAAACCCTGAGCCTTTGAAGTGGGAGAAATAACTTCAAGACCCTAGACTACCAGAGAACTATCCCTAGGGAGTATCAGACAGTGAGAACTCAAACAAAGGAAACCACTTGAATATAAGATCCAGCATCAACTAACCACCAGTAGCACCCTGTGCAGGACACCTCATCTAAACAACAAACAAAACAAAAATGCAAACCCAATCATCAGCAGCCAGAGTACCACCTCACTCAGCCTTGTGCATCAGAGAAAAAACTCAGCACAAATCTCACCCTATATGAAACTCACAAACCACTGGACCAACATTTTGTTCTCCAAAAGGAAGAACACAGAAAGTCCAAATAAATGAAGAAGAAATCAGAAAATTACCTGAAAAATAATTCAGAATAATGATAGTAAAGATAATCAAAAACTTTGAAAACAAAATGGAGAAATTCAAGAATCAATTAAGAAAGACTTAGAAGAACTGAAGAATAAGCATACAGAGAGAAAGAGCACAATTACTGAATTAGAAATAATCTAGAAGGAATCAAAAGCAGAATATCTGAAGCAGAATGAATCAGTGAGCTGGAAAATGAAATAGTGTAAATAACTTCTGAAGACCAGAGTAAAGTAAAAAGAATGAAAAGAGCTGAGGACAGTCTCAGAGACATCTGGGACTATATCAAACGCACCAACATTTGAATTATAGGGGTCCCAAAAGAAGAAGAGAGAAAGAAAGGGTATGAGAAAAGTTTTGAAGAAATTATAATTGAAAATTTCCCCCAAATGGAAAAGGAAATAGCCAATCAAATCCAAGAACCACAAAGAGTCCCATACATGATAAACCCAAGGAGAAACACACCAGTGTTGGTCACTCAGTTGTGTCTGACTCTTTGTGATCCCATGAACTGCAGCCCACCAGGAGCCTCCGTCCATGAGATTCTCCAGGCAAGAATACTGGAGTGAGTTCCCATTTCCTTCTTCAGGGGATCTTCCTCACCCAGGGATCAAACCTAGGTCTTCCACATTGCAGGCAGACTCCTTACCAAGGTAAAAAGCATCTGCTTGCAACGAGGGAGACCCAGGTTCAATTCCTGGGTGGGGAAGATCCCCTGGAGAAGGAAATGGCAACCCACTCCAGTACTCTTGCCTGGAAAATTCCATGGATGGAAGAGCCTGGTGGGCTACAGTTCATGTGGTTGCAAAGAGTCGGACTGAGTGACTTCACCTCCCAGAAAAACACCAAGACACATACAAATCAAATTAACAAAGACTAAACACACAAAAATATAATACTAACAGCAGCAAGGGAGAAGCAAAAGGTAACATAATATGCTGTCTACAAGAAACCTACTTCAGACCTCAAGACACATGTGAGTCAACGCTTCGCATCAGGTGGCCAAAGTATTGGAGTTTCAGATTCAACATCAGTCCTTCCAATGAACATCCAGGACCGATCTCATTTAGGATGAACTGGTTGGATCTCCATGCAGTCCAAGGGACTCTCAAGAGTCGTCTCCAACACCACAATTCAAAAGCAAAAATTTTTTGGCACTCAACTTTCTTTATAGTCCAACTCTCTTATCCATACATGACCACTGGAAAAACCATAGCCTTGATTAGATGGACCTTTGATAGCAAAGTAATGTCTCTGCTTTTTAACATGCTATGCAGAGACTGGATATCAATTACAAGAAAAAAACTGTAACAAATCCAAACACATGGAGATTAAACAACACATTTCTAAATAACCAACAGGTTACTGAATAAATCAAAAGGGAAATTAAAAAATTTCTAGAGACAAATGACATTGAGAACACGACAACTCAAAACATGGGATGTGGCAAAAGGAGTTCTAAGAGGGATGTTTATTGCAATACAATTCTACCTCAAGAAACAAGAAACACATCTAATAGATAACCTAACATTGCACCTAAAGCAACTGGAAAAAGAAGAAGAAAAAATAAACCCAAGATTAGTAGAAGGAAAGGAATCACAAAGATCCAAGCAGAAATAAAAGAAAAATAAATGAAAGAAAGAATAGTAAAGATTGATAAAACTAAAAGCTGGTTCTTTGAGAAGATAAACAAAATTGACAAACCCTTAGCCAGACTCATCAAGAGAAAAACAGAAGAATCAAATCAACCAATTTAGAAATGAAAAAGAAGAGGTTTCAACAGACAATGCAGAAATACAAAGGATTATAAGAGACTATTATGAACAATTATATGGCAATGAAATGAATAACTTGGAAGAAATGGGCAGATTCTTACAAAAGCTTAATCTTCCAAGACTCAACCAGGAAGAAAAAGAAATCTTGAATAATCCAATTACAAGCACTGAAATTGATCAAATATCTCCCCCAAAACAAAAGCCCAAGACCAGATGGCTTCACAGGAGAAGACTATGAATCATTTAGAGAAGAGCTAATGCCTGTCTTTCCAGAACTCTTTCAAAAAAATTGCAGAGGAAGGAATACTTTCAAATTCATTCTACAAGGCCACCATCACCCTAATACCAAAACCAGACAAAGACAACACACACACACACACACACACACACTACAGGTCAATATCACTGAGGAACACAGATGCAAAAGTCCTCAACAAAATTTTAGCAAACAGAATTCAGCAACACATCAAAAAGCTCATATACCATAATTGAGTAGGGTTTATTCCAGGGATGCAAGGATTCTTCAGTATATCAATCAATGTGATACACCATATTAACAAACTGAAAGATAAAAATCATATGGTAATCTCAATAGATGCAGAAAAAGCCTTTGCCAACATTCAGCACCCATTTATGATTAAAACTCTTCAAGAAATGGGCATAGAAGGAACCTACCTCAACATAGTAAGGGCCATATATGATAAGTCTATAGTAAACATTATTCTCAATCATGAAAAACTGAAAGCATTCTCCCTAAGATCAGGAACAAGATAAGAGTGTCACTTTCCCCATTATTATTCAGTATAGTTCGGGAAGTCCTAGCTACAACAATCAGTGAAGAAAAAGAAATAAAAGAAATCCAGACTGGAAAAGAAGTGAAGCTCTCACTGTTTGCAGATGGCTTGATACTGTACATAGAAAATCCTAAAGATAGTATCAGAAAATTACTAGAGCCAATCAGTGAATTTAGCAAGTTTACAAGATACAAAATCAATACACAGAAAATCACTTGCATTTCTATATACTAACAATAAAAAATATGAAGGAGAAATTAAAGAATCAATCTCATTCACCATTGCAAGGAAAAGAAATATCTAGGAATAAACTTTTCTAAGAGACGAAAGAACTGTACACAGAAAATTATAAGACACTAATGGAAGGACTGATGCTAAAGCTGAAACTCCAATACTTTGGCCACCTCAAGCGAAGAGTTGACTCATTGGAAAAGAGCTTGATGCTGGGAGGGATTGGAGGCAGGAGAAGGAGACGACAGAGGATGAGATGGCTGGATGGCATCACTGACTCGATGGGCATGAGTTTGAGTAAACTACAGGAGTTGGTGATGGACAGGGAGGCCTGGCATGCTGCGATTCAAAGACTTGGACATGACTGAGTGACTGAATTGAACTGAATGAAAGAAATCAAAGATGACAAAACAGATGGAGAGATATTCCAAGTTCCTGGTAGGAAGAAAAAAAATGGTAAAAATGACTATACTACCAAATGCAATCTATAGATTCAATGTGATCCCTATCAAATTACCATTGGCATTTTTCACAGAACTACAACAAAAGAATTCACAATTCAAATGGAAACACAAAAGACCCTGAAGAGCCAAAGCAGTCTTGAGAAAGAGGAATGGAGCTGGACGAATCAAGCATCCTACTTCAAGTTATACTACAAAGCTACAGTCATCGAGATGTTATGGTACTGGGACAAAAACAGAAATATAGGCCAATGGAACAAGATAAAAAGCCCAGAAATAAACCCATGCATCTATAAGTACCTTATTTTTGACAAAGGAGGCAAGAGTATACAATGGTCAAAGACAGCCTCTTCAATAAATAGTGCTGGGAAAACTGGACAGCAACATGTAAAAGAATGAAATTAGAACACTTCCTAATACCACACACAAAGATAAACTCAAAATGGATTAAGGATCTAAATATAAGACCAGAAACTATAAAACTCTCAGAGGAAGACATAGGCAGAACATTCAATGACATAAATCAAAGCAAGATCCTCTATGACCCACCTCCTAGAGTAATGAAAATTAAAAAAAAAAAAGTAAACAAGTCAAACTTGACTAAACTTAAGAGCTTTTGCACAGCAAAGGAAACTATAAACAAGGTGAAAAGACAACCCTAAGAATGGGAGTAAATGATAGCAAATGAAACAACTGACAAATTAATAATTTACCAAGTATACAAGCAGGTCAAACAACTCAATACCAGAAAACAAAAAACAATCAAAAAGTGTGAAAGATCTAAACAGACATTTCTCCAAAGAAGACACACAGATGGCTAACACATGAAAAGATGCTCAACATTGCTCATTATTAGAGAAATGAAAATCAAAACTACAATGAGATATCACCTCACACCAGTCAGAATAACCCCCATCAAAAAGTCTATAAACAATAAATGCTGGAGAGTGTGTGGACAAAAGGGAAAACTCTTTCACTTTTGGTGAGAAGGTAAATTGATACAGCCACTATGAAAGACGGTATGGAGATTCCTTTAAAAACTAGGAATAAAACAACCATATGACTCAGCAATGCCACTTCTAGGCATATCCTCAAAGGAAACCAAAATTGAAAGAGACACATGTATCTCATTGTTCACTGCAGCACTATTTACAATAGCTAGAACATGGAAGCAACCTAGATGTTCATCGACAGATGAATGGATAAAGAATTTGTGGTATATATCCATGATGGAATATTACTCAGCCATAAAAAGGAATGATTTTGAGTCAGTTCTAATGAGGTGGATGAACCTAGAACCTATTATACAGGGTGAAGTGACTCAGAAAGAGAAAGATAAATACAACATTCTAACACATATATACAGGATGTAGAAATATGGTACTGAATAATTAATTTACAGGGCAACAATGGAGAAACAGATCCAGAGAGTAGACTTATGGACATGGGGAGATGGGGAGAGGGTGAGTTGTAAGGAAAGAGTAACATGGAAACTTACATTACCATATGTAAAATAAACAGCCAATAGGAATTTGCTGTATGGCTCAGGAAACTCAAACAGGGGCTCTGTATCCACATAGATGGGTGGGATGGGGAGGCAGATGGGAGGAAGTTTCAAAAGAGAGGAGATATATGTATACCTTTGGCTGATTCATGCTGAGGTTTGAGAGAAAACAGCATAATTCTGTAAAGTAATTACCTTTCAATAAAAATAAATTAATTTTTTTTAAAAAGCAAAGACATTGCTTTGCCAACAAAGGTTCATCTAGTCAAAGTTATGGTTTTTCCAGTAGTCATGTATGGATGTGGGAGTTGCACTAGAAAGAAAGCTGAGTGCTGAAGAACTGACGCTTTAAAACTGTGGTGTTGGAAAAGACTCGAGAGTCCCTTGGACTGCAATGAGATCAATTTGGTCAATACTCAAGGAAATCAGTCCTGAATATTCATTGGAAGGACTGATACTGAAACTGAAACTCCAATATTTCGGCCACCTGATACAAAGAACTGACTCATTGGAAAAGACCCTGATGATGACAAAGAGTGAAGGCAGGTGGAGAAGGGGAAGCTGAGTGCTGAAGAACTGACGCTTTAAAACTGTGGTGTTGGAAAAGACTCGAGAGTCCCTTGGACTGCAATGAGATCAATTTGGTCAATACTCAAGGAAATCAGTCCTGAATATTCATTGGAAGGACTGATACTGAAACTGAAACTCCAATATTTCGGCCACCTGATACAAAGAACTGACTCATTGGAAAAGACCCTGATGATGACAAAGAGTGAAGGCAGGTGGAGAAGGGGATGACAGAAGATGGAATGGTTTGGCATCACTGACTTGATGGACATGAGTTTGAGCAAGTTCTGGGTGCTCGTGATGGACTGGGAAGCCTGATGTGCTGAAGTCCAAGGGGTTGGAAAGAGTCGGACACAACTGACTAATTGAACTTTAATCATGTTTAGATCTTTTGTTTTCTTGTTCAGTTCAGTTCAGTCGTTCA
>SJYC01116677.1:0-20681 GCA_006408675.1 Madoqua kirkii | reverse complement strand
CGAGCCAGCTGTCCGTCAACTGGTGAATGA
Source organism: Madoqua kirkii (assembly GCA_006408675.1). Lineage (NCBI taxonomy): Eukaryota > Metazoa > Chordata > Mammalia > Artiodactyla > Bovidae > Madoqua > Madoqua kirkii. The sequence continues at coordinate 20,651 of SJYC01116677.1, read as the reverse complement.
ATAAACAAACTGCAGTACATTCATGTAATCAAACACCACTCAGCCAGAAAACAGAACAAGCTACCAATACAGGCAACCAGATGGGAGAATCTCACAGAGACAGTACCGCACGGAAGAAGACAGCCACAGCAGAGTGTCTACTATGTGGTTCCATTTATAGAAAGCTCTGCAACTGGCAGAATTAATCAAAGCTGAAATACGTCAGATCAGGGGTTGTCTAGGGGACAGGGAGATCAAAAGAACTGTCGGGGAAGGCAGAAGTGTTCTATACTGTGATGGGAATGTGGGTTCCCCAGGTGTATCCAGTAATCAAAAATGTAAAGCAAAGATCTGCAGTACTTCAATGTCTGTAAATTTTACCTCATCAAAAAAAAAAGAACCGGAAAAAGTGATCATCATGGAGTGATGGAGTGGACTGGGGAAGGAGCTATAGAGGAAACAGATTGGGAGGTTTTCAGGGTATTTGGTGATGCTGGGGGATCCACGTGTGTGTGCTCCATCATGTCGGACCCTTTGTGACCCCACGGACTGTAGCCCTCCAGGCTCCTCAGTTCATGGAATTTTCAAGGCAAGAATATAAGAGTGGGTTGCCATTTCTTTTTCCAGGGGATCTTCCCAACCCAGGGATCGAGCCCAGGTCTCCTGTGTCTCCTGCACTGAAGGTGGGTTCATTACACTATTCTGCTTACTTTGTATAGACTTGAAATTTTCCCTAATAAAAAGTCTTTTATTAAAGAGAAGTCACTGAAAGCCACAGCTAACATAAGGCGACCAGTGCACAGAGAACAGAGACAGAATTCCAACTCACCATGTGGGCATGCTCACAGTGGGGGTTTTGCAAGCTGATGTGGACATCTGATTTCTTTAGGAAATAGCTCGTCTGAGTTCCTGGTGAATTCTAGTAACAGACTATTTTTAGTTCAAGAATTCTAAATTCCAATCACTCTCTAAAAACTAATTCCTGTACTTGGCAACTCATCAACCGACCTTAGTTCTTAGAAAATGAAGCACATGGAATCACCCGGCATGCATCCGCAGTTATCAGGGAAGAGTCTGGACACCAGCTTTCCTTCTGCACAAGTCTGATCTCTGCATCTGGGAGTCTGTTTCTGTTTCAGAGATATATGTTCATTTGTGTTGCATTTTAGATTCCACATGTAGGTGATTTCACATGGTATCTGTCTGACTTTCTTCGCTTAGTCTGATGATCTCTTAGGCCCATCCATGTTGCTGCAAATGACACGACTTCATTCTTTTTATGGCTGAGTAAATATATATGTATATTATTTGGCCTGCATATATATATATATATATATATTTATACCGCAATCCTACCCGCTGCCCCCTGCCTCTCTGCTGTATATTTACTCACCATGTCCAACACCTCCTTCTGCGCCTGCTCTGGCCTTTACCAAGTCTTCCCCACCGCCTCCCTCCTTCTGAACTCTGCAGTGACTAAGTCAGCCAAAACCTTGGCTTTTGACCTCAGACGGGCTTCTCTGCTAGCTCAGTTGGTAAAATATCGCCTGCAATGCAGGAGACCCCAGTTCGATTCCTGGGTTGGGAAGATCCCCTAGAGAAGGGATAAGCTACCCACTCCAGTATTCTTGGGCTTCCCTTGTGGCTCAGCTGGTAAAGAATCTGCCTGCAATTTGGGAGACTGGGTTCAATCCCTGGGTTGGGAAGATTCCCTTGGAGAAGGGAAAGACTACCTACTCCAGTGTTCTGAGCCTAAAGAAATCCATGGACTGTACAGCCCACGGGGTCGCAAAGTCAGACATGACTGAGCGACTTTCACGTGACCTCAGACAGATCTGATTGGAATTTTGGCTCCACCGTTCTCCTACCATAGGGCTTCTCAGAGCTTACTACACAGTTCCAAGCCTCAGTTTCCCCATCTGTAAAACGAGGTGTTTCTCCTAGCCGAGAACCATCATTGTGAGGATCCAGTGAAGCCAGGCAGGGAGGCACCATGCTTGGCTCCGAACCAAAAGCCCAGCAACTGGGAGTTGGCCTGATGAGCGGAACATGCGATTCTTTGATCTCCCTTTTCTTTTCTTTAAATTTTATTGATGTGTAGCTGATTTACAATGCTGTGCTAATTTCTGCTGAACAGCAAAGTGACTCAATTACACATGTGTATTCTTTTTCATATTCTTTCCCATTATGGTTCATCAAGCACTTGGGTGCTCAGTCGTGTCCGGCTCTTTGCAACCCCATCGACTACAGCCTGCTAGGCTCCTCTGTCCATGGGGATTCTCCAGGCAAGCACTCTGGAGTGGGTTGCCATGGATTCTTTCAGGCGATCTTCCCAACCCAGGGTTTATCATAGAATATTAAATACAGCTATCTCTGCTATGCAGTAGGACCTTGTTGCTTAACCCAGGATTCTCCTGGTGGCTCAGATGGTAAAGGATCTGCCTGCAATACAGGAGATCCAGTTTCAATCCCTGGGTTAGGAAGACCTCCTAGAGAAGGAAATGGCTACCCACTCCAGTATTTTTGCCTGGAGAATCCCATGGACAGAGGAGCTTAGCAGGCTACAATCCATGGGGTCATAAAGAGCTGGACACAACTGAGCAACTAACACTTTCACTTTCATACATTCATTTAAAAATACATGACATTAATGATACTGACATTTCCTAAGCACTTATTATGTATCAGCCCATTTGCTGAGATGTTGCCTGTATATTATTAGCTCACTGAATCCTCCCTCACACCTGGCAAAGCCAACTCTTACCCACATATTACAGAGGAGAAAGGAAAGCCCAGAGAAGCTAAGTAACTTGCCCATAGACACAAAACCAGCAAGCAGCAGAGCCAGAATGTTAGTTTTGTCGCTAGTGTTCAACCACTAAGTCACATCCAACTCTTTGCGACACCTTGGACTGCAGCACACCAGGCTTCCCTGTCCTTCAATGTCTCTAGGAGTTTGCTCAAATTCATGTCCACTGAGTCAGTGAGGCTGTCTAACCGTCTCATCCTGTGTCGCCCCCTTATCCTTTAGCCTTCTCTCTTTCCCAGCATCAAGGTCTTTTCTAAAGAGTTGACTCTTCCCGTGAGGTGGTCAAAGTATTGCAGCTTCAGCTTCAGCATCAGTCCTTCCAGTGAATATTCAGAGTTGATTTCCTTCAGGATTGAATATTAGCTTAGGCCTGTACAACTCCAGAATCTGAGCTCTTGACAACTGCTTCCTATAGAACTGTGCATAGAAATTCCTGAAATGCAGAAAAAGAAGGGAATTCTACCAACCAGAAATCATTACTCTTATTTTTACACACAACTTTCAAAATGTTCATGCATATTTGTAAAACTTGTATAAATGCGTAGCAAAAGTTCTGTTTACGTATAAATAACATACTATTTTAAACTTGATTCCTTTAGTGAACAACATATTGTAAGCGTCTCTCCCGAAGGTCAAATACGCCGTTCAAAATCATTTTTAATGGCTACAAACTATTTCCTTTGGATAAGACTTGCCCATGTTGTTATGTTTCCAATTTTTATAATGAACAACATTATTAAGAACATCTTTACCTTCATCACATTTAAGCACTAGTTCCATCGTTTCCTTGGGATACACTCCCATAAGCAGACTTTCTAGGCCAAAGGGAAGGGCATTTGTAAAGACTCTGGATACAAATTCAGTAACCCCATCACTGTCCTCCTTATCCCCAGACGTTCCCGCCTCTGATCCATCTATTGTCAAGGTCAAAGGAGTCATCTTCACGGCCAATTTTGCTCATATCATCCCTGCTCAGGAGTCATCGGCAACTGCTCTTTGCCTGGAAACCAAGAGAAGCCTCTGCAGTGCCCAGTTCTTTTTTCAAAGTGTGACATATATCGTCTTATTTTATTTGGCTGCGCCAGGTCTTAGCTGCAGGATGGGATTTCAGTTGCTACATGGCTGTAGTTCCCCGACCAGGGATCAAACCTGGGCCCCTGCACTGGGAGCACCGAGTCTTAACCACTGGGCTGCCAGGGAAGTCCGAGTGCCTGGTTCTGAACCTGGGAGGCCCTGCCCCCTCCATCACAATCTATCAGAGGGAATCTCTCAGGCTACCTGGCAGTTCCCAAGGCTGGACCAGTGCTAGGCTGATCACATTCCCTCCCATCCATAGCAACAGGAGAAACAGGGTTATCGTAAATGTGCTCCAGCTGGAAGGACAGCAGCCCTTTCTTCTGCGGTCCATCTGTTTCCTTCTTGGGGAGCTAAGAGTCACTCTTTCTTCCATGGAAGGATCACTTCAGTTCAGTCACTCAGCCGTGTCTGATTCTTTGCAACCCTGTGGACTATAGCATGCCAGGCTTCCCTGTCCATCACCAGTTCCTGGAGTCTACTCAAACTCATGTCCATTGAGTCGGTGATGCCATCCAACCATCTCACCCTCTGTCGTCCCCTTCTCCTCCCACCTTCAATCTTGCCCATCAGGGTCTTTTCCAGTGAGTCAATTCTTCACACAGGTGGCCAAAGTATTGAAGTTTCTTGGAAGGATAATACTAGCCAAAGAGAGTTGATCCTCTCCATGTCAAGTTAAAATGTAGGTCATCAGCTTCCTCTGGGATTTTCCCTCATTTTTCTTTTTTTTCAGTTTTTTTTTTTTAAACAACTTTACTGGGTGGAGAAAACCCAAATGGGCAGCCCTGTAGTAGAAGGTGGGGAGAATGCCAGACCTACAGTCTAAAGTCTGATTTTCCATCAAGGCTGTTCTGAGATATTCTGTACGGAAAGGAAAGAAGATTCTTTGGGGAATTGCCCAATTGCAACTCCCCCACACCCCTCAGCAACATTCCCCAACAGGAACCACCTCATCTAACCTCTGGGTGTCTCAGCCAGGGATTGTATGGCAAACACAAAACACAGGAAATTTCAGGAGCCCTGGAGGACCCCCTGGGCTGGAGATCCCTGGAAAGGACTTTATGGACTCTGTGTTATTTTTCTGTTATTGCTGTAACAAATGACTACAGACTCAGTGTCTTGAAACACCACACACTCATTTCTGGAGGTCAGGAGTCCTAACATCAAGGTGCTGGCAGGGCTGTGTTCCTTCCTGAGCCTCTAGGGGAGAATCTGTTTCCTTGTCTTCTCCAGCTTTTGGAAGCTTCCTGCATTCCTTGGATCACGGTCTTTGCCCTCCATCTTCAAAGCCACTAACGTAGCATCTTAAAATAGCTTCCTCTCCTTCTGCTCCGTCATCACGCCTCCTTCCCTTATTCTGATCCTCCTGCCTCCCTCTTAGAAGGACCCTTGTGATTACAACGGGCCCAGCTACACAATCCAGGGTCGTCTCCCCATCTCAGGATTCCTAACTTAGCCACTTCTACAAAGTCCCTTTTGCCATGACAAGGAACAGATGTACAAGCTCTGTGGGTATCTGGGGGTCATTATCTGGCCTACCTCAACCTCCACCATCCTGTCTCCTTCAAGAATGGGCTTGGACCCCTATGTTCATAGCAGGACTATTCACAACAACCAAGATATAGGGACAACCTAAATGTCCACTGACGGAGGAGTAGAGAAAGAAAATGTGGTGTATATGCCCAGCGGAATACTACTCAGCCATAAAGAAGAAGGAACTCATACCATCTGCAGCAACATGGATGGACATACAGACCATCATACCAAGTGAAGCAGGTCAGAAAGAGGAAGACAAATGCCATATATCACGTCTATGTAGCATCTACACTGTGACACAGATGAGCTTATCTATGGAACAGGAACAGACTCACAGACACAGAGAACAGACTCACAGACACAGAGAACAGACTCGCAGACACAGAGAACGGGCTTATGGGAGGGGAGGGGCTGCAGAACGGAGGGGTGGATTGGAAGTTGGGGATTAGCGAATGCAAACTATTACACATAGGATGGATAAGCAACGGGTCCTACTGTATGGCACAGGGAACTATATTCAACACCTTGTGATAAAGCATAATGGAAAAGGATATGTAATATGTATAACTGAACTGCTTTGCTCTACAGCCAAACTTAACATCATAAAGCAACCATACTTCAATAAAATAAATTTTAAAAAAAGAAATGGGCTTGGGGAAAAATGACTTGACTACCAACCTATGTGCGAAACATAACAACGTTGAGAATGAAGAGATCCAAAGACCCCAGCTTTTAAAAGATGGCAAAACTGAGGCCAGAGAGGGGAAAGGAGTCCTTCAAGGTCAGGTGGGAAGATCTGGCAGAAGAACTGATTGACTACATCATGCCAACAGTGATCCCTTCTCTTGTTCATCATCATAGACCTCCTGCCAACCTCAGTGTCTGGCACATGGTGAGCGCTTAAGAAATACTGTCCAAATGAGTGCATGAATAATCTTTATTTACTCATAACAAATCCTGTTAGAGTATACTGTTTGAGCAGCGTCAAGTCAGGACCAAAGTTTCATTTATCTTTCTATCCTATGCCCAGCACAACGCCAGGCATACAGTCAACACTCAGCAATTATTTGCTGGATGTGAAGCCTGTCTGATCCCCAGGCCCTCCATCACAGCATGCTGCTCTCTGCCCACCACTCAGAGAAACAGATCCAAAACGAGGCAGGAAACCAAAGGTGGTTATTCGGGGCATGCAGGGGAGTTGGCCATATTAAGGGAGAGCTGGCCAGATGGACAAAAGTGTGGATCATTCCTCTTGAGGTAGAGGACAGGGCATTTTGAAAGCTCTGCCCTAAGTTCTGAACAAAGAAGGCCCTCAGGGGAGAACACACTTGCATACACAGACACATGATACACAAAACTGGTCTGATTTCCTTCTTGCACTGAACAGATAATCCCCAAGCCACCTCCGGGCACTGACTGTTACTGACCAGTCCCATCATTCCAGGGCTGGACCAGCTATCAAGATGCCCAGACAGGGATGGGGGCACGAGGGTGTTCTTTCCACCTGTCCTCTTTGCTGTCTGATTGTCCTCCCGCCCACCCATCCATCTACAGCTCCAGGCAGTGAGACAGAGATGGATGCCTTCTTGTCTTTCTTTGATACTGGTCCACGGCTTTATTTTTCATTCCTGACACTTGCTGCGACATCATCACTCACCATCCCTAAGCTTCCAGGACACGGTGCTTTCAGCAGGTGGTCATTTCAAGACCTGCCTTTCAGTAGGACAGAGTGAGGTACCAGGACAGGGCAGGATACCTGGCATGTCTCCATGTGAGTTTGCCCACCGAGAGGGCTTGCTTAAGCCCCTGTTCATCTCCTTCCCTCAGGTGGTCCAGGCAGGGTTGGCTCTGGATGAAAAGCCCTTCCTAGCATGATTTGATGTGGATGGTGGTGGTGGTGCTGCTGATGCTGGTGATGCTACTGATGATGACGGTGGTGACGACGCTGATGGTAACACCGATGCTGATGACATTGAGGATGGTGGTGGTGGTGCTGGCGGTGGTGGAGATGGAAGAGGGTGATGACCCTAGCAGCAGTTTCAATGCGTTGAGCACTTATCATCTCACAGAGCTTAGCTCAGTCCTATTAACGTTTTCCTGTTAGAATTGAGGATGCCAAGACCTTGGTGAAGGTCATACAACTCGTAAGTGGTAGTTAGTATCTGTACTAGTTTCCTGAGAGTGAAAGCGTTAGTTGCTCAATCATTTCTGACTCTTTGCAACCCCGTGGATTGTAGCCCACCAGGTTCCTCCATCCATGGGATTCTCCAGGCAAGAATACTGGAGTGGGTTGCCATTCCCTTCTTCAAGGGATCCTCCCAATCCAGGGATCAAACCCAGGTCTCCTGCATTGCAGGCAGATTCTTTACCATCTGAGCCACTGGGGCAGCCCTACCAGTTACCTGAGGTCACTATTAATATAATAAAATATCACAAACTTGGTGACTTTAAACAACAGAAGTGTATTCTCCCACATTCCTGGAGACTAGAAGTCCAACAACAAGGTGTCAGCAGCCCATGCTTTCTCTGAAGGCTCTCGATGAGACTCTGCCCCATGCCGTCTTCCTCTTCACCTCTCCTGGTCCCAGCAACCCTTGATGCTCCCTGACTTGCAGACACAGCATCACTCCAATCCTGCCTCCACTGTTGCAGGGCCGCCTCCCTGTGCCTCTTCTCTCCTTTTAAGGACACCAGTCACACTGGATTAAGGGCTCACTCTACTTCTGCATGACTTCATCTTGACTAATTACATCTTCAATTACCCTGTTTCCAAAAAAGGTTACATTTTGAGGTTCTAGGAAGGACAAGAATTCTGTGAGGACCATGTTCCATCTAGAATGATGTCCCAATCCACACAATTGGCTCCAAAGCCACCTAACTGGCTACACTGTCTCCTGGAATGATGGTGACGATGATGAGAAGGAGAGCTACCATTGTTTTGATATTTATTAAGCACCTGATTCTGTTCTAGGCACTTAATATACATTTGCAGGAAGAAAAAAAAACATATAACAACCTATAGCCTCCTATGTATTATCTCTGTTTTATAGATGAGAACTCAAGGGCTAGGAAGAGAAAGCAAACTTCCCAAGAGCTTACAATGAGGAAGTTGCAGAGATGGGATTCAAACCTGGATCTGCCCAACCCCAGATTCGAGCTCTCAACCATGCATGAAGCTGCAGACACTTGACACTTGTTCCCCAGCCCCTCATTCCTGTTTCTGGAGGGGGAGAGAGGTTCGTGACTGGAGGCGGGCAGTTGCCAAACAGCTGGGCAGATGTGGCGTGCAGTCTCTGAGCAGGGCTTGCCAGCCCCAGGGATGATTAAACCCATGACCTTGGCTCTCCTTGTGCTGTCCTGGAGCATGCAAACCCCAGAGGCCTGGCCCGGAACCATCTCTCCATAGGGAAGTTTTTTCCACTCGACAAGAGGAGGGTGTGGAGCCTCTGGGACATGAGGATCACACACAAGAAGAGTCACCCAGCCCTTCACATGGGTGATGGATGGTCCAGCCCCTCACCCACTGTGTGTGCCCCAGTGGTCAAGGCCACGTCAGGCACCAGAGGTCCAATCTCAGAAAGACCTCACGTCCATGACTCTTCCCCGAGTCTAGAATAATGTCTAGAATTCCATCTAGAATAATGTCCCAATCCACATAATTGGCTCCAAAGCCACATAACTGGCTATACTGAATCCCAAAATGATGGTGATGATGATGATAAGGACAGCTCCATTGTTTTGATATTTACTAAGCACTCGATTCTGTTCTAGGCACTTAATATACATTTGCTCAGAAAAAAAATTGTATTGCAACCTATAGCCTCCTATTTATTATCTTTATTTTATAGATGAGAATTCGAGGGCTTAAGTGGGTAAAGCAAACTGCCCAAGGTCTTACAAAGAGGAAGCTGCAGAGATGCTTCCCACCTCCTCAAAAGCAGCACTTAGATCCTGGGGTCATTCTGGATATGCACATGGCCCCTTCTCCAACTGCAAGGGCTCCACGCAGGGTCCCACCATCTGCCACCATGGTGGGCAAATTGTGTCCCCTCTCCGGGACTCAGTCCTTCTGTGTCTTAAAAGCAGAGAAAAGGATGTCTGGCCTGCTGGGATTACAACACTTCCTGAGCCCAGGGCTGGCTGAATGGACTCCCTTGAAGACACTGCTGAAGGCAGACGAGGCAGGGCAGGAAGCAACTGTGGTTCTGCCCAAAGAGCTGAAGTAGCCCCAGACCCTCAGAGCCTTCCTCGGCTTCCCCCTTGGCATCCAGGAGTCTAGAATCCGTGTCTCCTGAGTCTCCTGGGGCCCTGATCACACGATGGATTCGGGCTCTGCCTTGAGCGTCCACATCTGCCAGTCCCTGTCTTCAGGGAGATGCTCGGATCTACACTCCCACCAGCCTCAGAGCCATCGTTTGTGCTGTTCCCTCTGCCCACTGTGCTACCCCTGGCTTTCCTGGTGGCTCAGTTGGTGAATGAATCTGCCTGCAATGCAGGAGACCCAGGTTTGACCTCTGGGTTGGGAAGATCCCCTGGAGAAGGAAATGACAACCCCCTTCAGTATTCTTGCCTGGAAATCCCATGGACAGAGGAGCCTGTTGGGCTATAGTCCTTGGGGTCACAAAGAGCCAGACATGACTTAGCCCTTCCCCATCTCAACTCAAAGGTCACTCCTGTCTCCCCACCTCTCAGAGCAGCCCAGGCCTCTTTGTTACAGGGATCACCCGGTGGTTAATGGACTTGGGCTCTTCTCTAGGGGCCTGGAGGGACTGACTGAAGGTGCCACAGCCCAAATTGGCATCCTGCCTGGCCCATCCTTCCCAGGCAATCCCCTGGGAATCACATATGGAGCCAGTGAATTGTGAGTCTGTCAGGGATCCCTGGGGACTGGGTGGACCAAATGCACTCAGCCACCCCAGGCCTGCCAGGCAGGCAGCCTCCTCACTCTCAGACTCACCGTGTCCCATCCTCCTGCTCCTCCTCCCGGAGGCATGCCCGGCCTGCTCCTCTCCCCACACCCCTGCCCTGCACAGTCATGCTGGAAAACTCAGACAGGGACACAGCACTTTGACGAGGTGCCCTCAGTGACAGAGACAAGCCTGTCCAAGGAGAGATGCACCAGGGAGCAGGTCAAAGGGCTGGATTTTCTGCTCAGAGCAAAGACTGGTTTATCTATTTCATGATGAGAAGTTTGTTAACAGCAGTGTCATTCCAGGATGACAGTATATACCGGTACACACACACACATATACACAAACACATTAGAGCCTGCAGCAAGAAGCCAAGTTACCCCACCTCATGGTAGCAGGTCAAAGGGCTGGATTTTCTGCTCAGAGCAAAGACTGGTTTATCTATTTCATGATGAGAAGTTTGTTAACAGCAGTGTCATTCCAGGATGACAGTATATACCGGTACACACACACACATATACACAAACACATTAGAGCCTGCAGCAAGAAGCCAAATTACCCCACCTCATGGGCAATTCTGCCTACTGAACACGTTCACTTTGCCTGCCTGCATCCTGGCTCCTGCTCCGGTGGCTCAGTGGTAAAGAATCCACCTGCTAATGCAGGAGACACAGGTTTGATCCCTGGGTCGGGAAGATCGCCTGGAGAAGGAAATGATAACCCACTCCAGTATTCTTGCCTGGGAAATCCCATGGACATAGAGGAGCCTGGTGGGCTATAGTCCAGGGGTTGCAAAAGAGTCAGACATGACTGAGCAACTAAACAACGACAAGAATCCTGGCTGCTGACCAGCTAAAACCACCTCTTCTGTCCGGAAAGCTGGCAGGACACCTGGCGACCCAGAGAAGATGCTCAAACTCACCCTCAATCAGGCATACACAAATTAAAACAGGTCACCACTTCTCACCTATTGGATTAGCAAAAGCAGGAAGAGTAATGTCCCTGGATGCCAATAAGACTGGGAAAAGTAGTGTCATACTCTCTAGGTAAGAGGGCAAGATGGCACAGCACTTTTGGAGGACAGTTTGCTGATGTCTATTAAAGTTAAAAATGCTCACCTGCTTTAACACTGGCAATTGCAGTTCTGAGAACCTATCCAATAGTTATGCTTTTGCAAATGTCTGTGTGTAAAGAAACTCAAAACAATCTATTTTCCACAATATGAGATGGCTGGATAAGTCAAGAGAAGACACATGAAGATCTCTCCATGTGGACATGGCGGGGGGAGGAGGCGGGGATGAACTGGGAGACTGGGACTGACACACGTGCACTGCCAGGTATAAAACAGATAGCTGGCGGGGACCTCCTGCAGAGAGCAAGGGGCTCAGCTTGGTGACCTGGAGGGGTGGGGCGGGGGAATGGGTGTGGGGAGGAGGTCTAAGAGGAGAGGATATGTGCATGTTTATAGCTTATTCACTTCACTGTGCAGCAGAAACTAACACAGCATGTAAAGCAACCAGACCCCAATTTTTAAATAACTAATTATTAATTCAAAAAATTAAGATCCTTCCTGTAACACCTTCTGTAGTCATGAAAACAATGGGGTGGATTATTATTTCCTAACATGAAAAGATAGCCATGATATATTATGTGGGGCCGAAAAGCAGGTTGCAAAACAGTATGCATAATATCATCCTATTTTTATGTGATAAAAAAACGAAGTGTACATATGTATGCAAGTGAACGACACACAGGCAGAGAGTCTGGAAGCACACAAAATTATTAAAAGTGTTTGCATTTCTTGAGAGTAGTGTTATTAGAACATTTAACAAGCATGTGTTGAATTTGTAATTTTTTGAGAAAACAATAATTTCCGTTATTTACTGAAAGAGCTAAGCCTTGATGTCAAAATTTGACAAAGAGCACAAAGAAAGAAAATCACTTACTGATCACACATATTGCAATGAGTGGAGAAGTCCCAAACAAGACACTGGCAAATAGGATCCAGCTGTACACCAAAGAATAGTCCTTGCCCGGTCATGGTGGATTATTAAGCAAGGAATGTGGAAATGGTTAAGAAGGAAAGAATCCCACCAAGAGGTCAACAGGCGAAAGATCTCAGCAAAGGCAGACAGCCACTGGCTAATACTAATAAAAAGCCACCCTCGTTTGGCTTTTTTTGTTTGTCAGATTTCAGTTCGGGGCTCAGCTGTATCTGACTCTTTGCGACCCTTCGAACTGTAGCCCCCAGGCTCCTCTGTCCATGGGCTTTTTCAGGTAAGAACACCGGAGTGGCTGCCGTTTCCTCCTCCAGGGAATCTTCCCACATGTCCTAGGTCTCGTGCCCTGCAGACAGATTCTTTACCAGCCGAGCCACTGGGGCTTACTTGTTTGGGGGGTGTTCTTTCTACCCTTGCGAAACTAAGAATGAGAGCATCTTCCTCCATCTGATGAAGAAAACTTCAAATCAAGAGCCAACGAGAAAGAATATAATAAAGACAAGGGCCTCATCAGCCGTCACTATTACTTAACACTGTTCTGAAAGCTCTAGCTGCTGAATACTACAGAACATTCCAAATGAGTGCGAAATGTGATTGGAAAAACGGAAACAATATTATAACTTGGACAGGCTGCGGCTGTCAACCTAGACAACTCAAGACATTACTCCCTCAAGAAAAATCAGAACTAGTCTTTTAAAAGCCCTTTAGTAAGAAAGTTGGAAACAAAATATATGAAAATAAATTGCTTTCCAACATACTAGCAATACTCATTTAAAAAAAATGTAATGAAAAAAAAGTCCTGGTCAAAATAGTCATACAAAACCCCAAATATTTACAGATGATCTTAAATAGAAATGGGTGGAACCTATAAGGGAAAAAGACTACAAGTTTTCAGTAAAGGAAATAAATATACAAAAAAGAAAAAAACATGGTGGAGCAGAAGTGAAGAGCCCACCTGCCGGGGCAGGAGACGCAAGCGTTGTGGGCTTAATCCCCGGGTGGGGAAGGTCCCCTGGAGAAGGAAATAGCAATCCGCTCCAGCATTCTTGCCTGGGAAATCCCAGGGACCGAGGAGCATGGTGGGCTGCAGTCCATGGGGTCACAAAGAGACTCGACTGAGCAACCTAACACAGCACACACACAGCACTCCTACATGGATAAAATTTAACGCTAATTCTTCCCCAAATCAAAATTTGACACAATTCTGAGCAAAATCACAGCAGGAAATTTTGGGGGGAAGTTGACTAAGTTTTTCTACTTTTCATCTGAAAAGAATCATGTTCAAGAATATTTTTAAAATGAAGATGAATAAAAAGGAACATGAAGAAGGTCCTGGGCCAAGTAACTCTGGAAATGAGCCGCATCTACAAGACGAAAGGCAAAAGTACGGTCCTCTTGTTAATAAAGTTGTTTTCCATGGGGCGCAAGTTAGCGATGCTAAAACCACCATAAATCTGCCCTGACCCTGGACAGTTATGTCAGCGACGGCGGGTGGCGGATGAAGAGAGCCAGGGCAGCCACTGTTGACACGGGAGGTTACGGATAAACCGGAGTAGGGGGTTAGCGGGATCCACGTGGTAATGAAAGAGAGTGGGAGGCTGCAGAATCAGCTTAATCTAGATACAAATGGTAAATCCAGAAATAGTTATAGGCACACACACAAGTTATATATGCAACATGTATCTCCTGCTTTGCCAGCTAAAGATGGAGAAGCAGCGACAACCTAGTAGCAACAGGCACACCTCACGCTCAGAGAAGTGGGAGGTGTGTGTTCAGTCATGTCCGGCTCTTCATGACCCCATGGGCTGTAGCCTGCCAGGCTCCTCTGCCCAGGAAATTCTCCAGGCAAGAACACGGGAGCGGGTTGCCATTTTCTACTCCAGGGAGTTTTCCCAACCCAGCAATCGAACCCTCGTCTCCCGTGTCTCCTGCTATGGCAGGCGAAGTCTTTACCACTGTGCCACCTGGAAGCACTTGCTGGTCTAATGCTGGCACCGAATACCATCTTTTAATGAACAGAACCAGGGTTCCTTGGAGAAACTGCTAATTCTAGAACTGGGACAGGAAATACATGAGCCTGGAATAGCTCGGAGTGCTTTAAAAAATAGCTCCCAACAATAAGTGTATGTCAAAGGTACACACAGGCCAAATGAAAGTGCTTCCAATGATTAAAGTTGGAAAAACTTGAGCAACAAAATAAATCCAGCAGGACTGGATTACAACGCAAAGAATAAAACAATGAGTCCATACTGATACATACAAACAATCGAATAAACACATAAATGGAGAGGAGTCAACTCTCTCATGTAGAATATTTCCAGTTTTTGTAAATACTCCACATTCACAGAGGTGGATTACAACTCCCTACTTCTTAAGTGTGGGCTGCATGTAGTGACTTTCTTCCAAAGAGGATAGAACAGAAAGGGAGAAAGAAAAGAGTAAGCTTCCACGAACACATCTGACAACCTAAGCCAGGTGATCAAGGTCCGCGTCCACAGTGATAAGTCACACGGATAGCATGAACCCTTGACATGATGTGACAAGAACAGCCTTGTTCCTCTGTGATCTTCTCCCATTACCCACTCTAACTGGAGAAACACACCTGGCAAATTACGACGGAGGGACAAAACATCTGGGCAATAAGCAACAAAGCTGTCAAGGTCATCAAAACCAAAGGTCGAAAAACCATCACAAGCAAAGAAGGCTAAGGCACGCGGCAGGCACACGCAACACAGGATCCTGGATGGGATCCTGAAACAGACTGGGGGAAATCGAGGGAATCCGAGTAAAGAATGGACTTTAGTTAGTGATAATATTTCAATAGTGGGTTGTTCAATTCAGTTCAGTTGCTCAGTCGTGTCCAGCTCTTTGTGACCCCATAGACTGCAGCACACCAGGCTTCCCTGTCCATCACCAACTCCCAGAGGTTACTCAAACTCATGTCCATTGAGTCAGTAATGCCATCCAACCATCTCATCCTCTGTCGTCCCCCTCTCCTCCTGCCCTCAATTTTTCCCAGCATCTGTTGAGATAAGTGCACCATCACAAGGGAAGATGGTAATAACAGAGACAACTGGATGTTGGGTATATGGGAACTGCGGCACTATCTCTGTAATAACTCTGTAAATTTAAAACTGTTCTAAATTTTAAAGTTCACTAAAAATTTTAAGCTGTCGGGACTTCCCTGGTGGTCTGCTGCTTAGGACTCTGCATTTCTACTGCAGGGGTCACTGGTTTCATCCCTGGTCAGGGAACTGAGATCCTTCTGCACACTGTGGCGAAAAGATAAAAATTAAAGTGGTCAGCTGTGAATGGATAAAGATGATACAGCACACATACACAACAGAAAATTATCTGACCTCAAGAAAGAAAGAAATCTTGCTGTTTGGGACAACTTGGATGGACCTTGAGGGCATTGTGCTAAGTGAAATGAGGCAGACAGAGAAAGACAAACACTGTATGATCTCATTTATATATAGAATCTAAAAAAAAACACCAAAATTCATAGAAACAGAGAAAAGTGGTGGTTTCCAGGAGTCAGGGAGTAGCAGAAATAAGGAGATGTTAGTCAAAGGGTACAAACTTCCAGTTATGAGATGAATAAGTTCTGGGAACTGAATGCAGAACATAATAATTATCACTAATAATACTGTATTATGTACTTGAATATTGCCAAGAAAGTAGATCACAAAAGTTCTCACCACAAAAAAGAAATGGCAATTATGTGACAAGATGGAAGCATTAGCCAATGCTCCGGTGGTAATCATTTTGCAATATACAAATGTATCAAATCAATACACCGGGCATTTTAAACTAACACAATACTATGTGTCAATTGCATTTCAGTAAGGCTAGGGGTAAATTTTTTTTAAAGAATAGGAGGAAGGATTTGCCCCATTATAACCCCTGGCACAAGAACTGTCATACAATAGGACAGAATGGAAAGATAAAATAATTGATATAAAGTAATTTTGGATAAAGACAGGTCCAAATGAATGAAAAAGAAAGGAATATCTGATACAATGTACCCTAACCATTATCTTGTTCTAGAAGAATCACATCAAGGTATTTTTAATACCATATGCCTGTTTTTTTTTTTAATCCCAGGTTTAAAAAGTAAACATAAAGAGAAAAAAAGAAAACAAATGAAAAAAACCTAGAACATTTACCTAACTGATTTTGTGATAAGAAAAAAACGTATCTTTCTAAGAATGAAAGTAAAGAAATTTACAAAAGGGAAAAGTCACTAGATTTACTACATAAACATTTAAAACTTCAGAACATTAAGAACCACAAATATTAAAGGGCAAACAGAGGAAAAATGCTACAACATACAAAACCATACAACAAAAAGCAATAATATCATCAGTGTAAAGTCTTCATACTGACTGATAAGAAAACCACTAAAAAATCTCAAATGGAAAAATGAGTAAAGGAAATGACAGTTTACAAAAGAAGAAATACACACACACACACACACACACACACACACACACACACAATCTAGTGAACACTTGAAAACTTACTGAAACTCACTAGCAATTGAAATCAGTAGAGATCATTCTCCATCTTTTGAATTAAGGGAGGGGGGAATATTATTATCCTAATCCCTAGGGCTGGGGGATTCCCAGGTGGCACTAGAGGTAAAGAATCTGCCTGTCAGTGGAGGAAATACTAGAGACTTGGGTTCAATCTCTGGGTTTGGAAAATCCCCTGGAATAGGAAATGGCAACCCACCCTAGTGTTCTTGCCTAGAAAATTTAATGAAGCGAGGAGCCTGGCGGGCTACAGTCTATGGGGCCGAAAAGAGTCAGATGCGACTGAACACACACACGAAAACAAAAGCACGATGCCCCGTCCGGTTTATTAGCTGTTTAGGCTCCCCCAGTGGCTGAGCGGTGAAGAACCTGCTGGCCAGTGCTGGAGACATGGGTTTGATCCCCGGGTCATGAAGAGTCCCTGGAGAAGGAAATGGCAGCCCACTCCAGTACTCTTGCCTGGGAAACCCCATGGACAGAGGAGCCTGGCAGGTTACAGCCCATCAGGTTGCAGAGTCAGACAAGGCAGCATCTGAGCACACGCACAGCACGCCAGGGCTGAGGGGCGCTGCTCTGAGACGGTCCCCTCAGATGCTTCTGGCAGAAGCTTGAACTTCCGAAACATTTTGGAAAACAATCTGAAGAGTTTCCCCCCACCCACACACAGCATGTTTATACAATGACCTAGGAATTCTGCTTCCAACACTTGAATCCAACGAAGAAACCAATCAAAGATGCAGTCAAAGATTTACACACCAGAGTGCTTTTTGCGACATTTTAATAGAGAAAAACTGAAAACAACCTAAATTTCAGCCAAAATAAAGCCATTAGCAAAAGTCTAACTCTGCCATTTGGGAACATACCATTTTTTTTTTCCATTAATAAAACATTTCCAAAGGACAGGTTCTGATTTATCTTGAAGCATGTGCCACCCAGAACCACTTGAAACTTGCCTTGCGAAGTGTGGTCTCTGGGGTTTAATGTAGGGGTTTCCTTTAGGAAGACCCTCCCAGTACACAGCCCTGGGACCTGAAGCCCTGGGACCTGAATGAGTGAGTGAGTGAAAGTCACTCAGTCGCTTTTGACTCTTCACAGCCCCATGGGCTGTAGCCTGTCAAGCTCCTCTGTCCATGGAATCCTCCAGGCCAGAATACTGGAGCGGGTAGCCATTCCCTTCTCCAAGGGAATCTTCCCAACCCAGGGATCAAACCCAGGTCTCCCACATTCCAGGCAGATTCTTTACCATCTGAGCTACCAAGGAAGCCCTGAACTGTCAGCTAAAACCCCCAATCTCTCAGCCCCACTTCCACCAGAGGGAATTCCAGTGGCGAGTCAAAAGACACAGCCTAACCTAAACCACAGCTCCAATCCTTGCTCAGAAACACTCAGTGTCTGCTCAAAGCCCATAAAAGGAGATCTAAGAGTCCTCAGTTCCACAGTCATAGTAAAATGGAGCAGGACACTATGGTCCTTGCCCCTCCACCCTCGCCCATGTCCTCTGCCTGTCTTTTTTTCTGTGGAAAAATATTAGTCAAAGAATAAGTTTACTTAGAGAAGTGTGAATATGCAGAAATAAGGGGAAACGGTCAAAGGAAACCAAATAATAATGTGCTCATCAAGGATAGTCGGAGATCTTTGCTTCCTTCTCAAAGTCTCCAGATAATTTTCTGAGCCATATCCTGGGAGCTGTCTTGTAGCTATTGAAACCCCTACCAGGTGGAGAAGTTAACTACATGATGACCAGTCCGTAGCCATGACTCAAGCTGCCCCAATTCTGAGAATGTGCCTCCAAGAAGTGGCAACAGACAGCCCCTGGAACTGAAGATTAACCGCACCCAGTACAACCAGGGTGATGCTGGTCCGACACCAGTGACAGTTTCAAGACGACCGTCAGGCCGACTGTGCTGTTTCTGCGTGCGGCCCCTCTGCCGTCTGCAAAAGCTCTTCCCCAGCGACTGTCGGTGGTGGTGGTTGGGGACGGAGGGGTGCCGACCTCTGGACGGACGTCCACCCTCCCCCGCCCAGTTGCCGGCATCTGAAATAAAGCAAACCTTCCTTTCCACCAACCCAGCCTGTTCATTGGCTTTTGAGCAGCAAGCAGCCAGACCCTACCTTTCGCTAACAACAGCTTGGACCAATCTCGCCTCTCCGGCTGCCCCATCTCACCCCTCCTGCACCCAGGCTCCACAGGCTGCAAACACGTGTCAATCACCACTCAGCGAGCTCCACGTGTTTAGGAAGACCTCCGTCCCCCTGTATCCCTGGCACCTAGCATCCCCCAGCAGGTGGTCTAAAGCTGATCAATTTCCCTTTTTCTTCCTCAGGTCCTGCTCCAATGCTACTTCCTCAGAGCTACTTCCTTTGATGAGTCCCCTCCCACACTAACCAACAATCAGGAGCCATCAGGAGGGATACCTGCTACCCTCTGCCCGTCTTATCACCAGCAGGCTGCTGGCTCCTTGGCATGAACCCTGCCTGCTTCACACTGAAAGCTTCACAAGACTGTGTATACAGCAAGAGCTCAATAAACACTGAGGTCCCCCCTCCACTGGAGCTGGGGTGTCTGTAGGGAGCATGGTTTGGGAAGCAGAGACGGGAAAGGGAGATGGGACTTTTTTGTTTTGCAGAAGATGGAGTGAAGGTTAGAGGGTCGCGCTCAGCATCCAGAGAGGAGAGGAGAGCTTGGGGGTGGAACGAGGGTGTTAAGAAGATGATGGCCAGAGAGGGGACGGTGAAGACACCACGGAGCCTGGGACACTGTGTCCATAGGCTGCTCTCCTGCCGCCAGTGGAGCAATCATTTTAGAGACAAATACGGGTTATTGTTCAATCACTCAGTCATGTCCAACTCTTTGTGACCGCATGGCACTGCAGCATGTCAAGCTTCCCTGTCCCTCACCATCTCCCTGAGTCTGCTCAAACTCATGTTCACCGCATCAATCAGAAATTATGTCAGCCTGGCAGGTGGCCTTGGGGAAGTCCTGTCCGTGTCCAGAGCCTCAGTCTCTCCAATTGTAAGAGTAGGGGTAGATTGAATGGTCACTAAGCCCTTTCAATGCATTATGTTTGGAAGCCCAAAAATGACCCAGAAAGGGAGTGAGAAAGTTCGGGGGGCAGAGGATGAGCTGAGTTTGAGCTGAAGCCCCCAGGACACACCCCATGACGTCATAATTCCCCTAACCTAGCTCTTTCCTGACCTCCAGGTGGGAGCCAAGCTTCTGCTGTTCCCAGAAACTTTCTAGACCCCTGGCTTCTGGGCTGTGAGCTGCAGAGCTTTACAGAGCCCAGAGCTCCTGGAAGCAGAGGGACTCCACACTCAGCCTGAGGGCTGTAAGGGGTTAGGTCACCCCCACCCGTACCTGGCTTTTCAAAAATCTCTAATGATGCTGTGATTCATCATGGAAAACAAGGCTTCTAACCTGTTAGCTCAACCTGTTAGCTTCCTAGCTCATCCAGATTTGGGTGCATTTCCTCCTAACAAGAACACTTTGTAGTACAATTCTGCAAAAAACTCTGCTATTTTTAGTTTAGTTTTTGGCTTTAGAAAGCTATCTTTCTGAACAAGGAGGTGCCTAATGGAGAGACATGACAAAACTTTGTAAAATTAATCATGGGATCTGAGCGGTGGGCAGACAGGTGTTCATGTATTTTTTTTCTCCCTATGTTACTGTAAGTCTGAAGTTTTTCACTAAAAATGTTGGTGAACAAGCAGTCTTGCCACTCCCAAGGTTGGGTGTCTGAGCCCACCGCTCCACAGCTGCTTTCCTTGAAACTCCCCACAGTGGGGTCTCTCTCCCAGCTGTCTC
>SJYC01116676.1:0-36123 GCA_006408675.1 Madoqua kirkii | reverse complement strand
ATGGGAGCAAAGTCTAAGAGCTAACACAGGGCAAACCCAGCGGAGGCGCGCGCGGACCAGGCCCTGGACGCCAAAGCCCCAGTTCAACATCTCTGCGAGCCTGGGAGGTGGTTCTCACCCTGTGATGCTCCAGGAGGCAGATTATTTGCTGAAGCCGCACAGTCGCACAGCGCGGCTTTTGAAGGTAGTGCGTGCGCCTCTCCGTCATCCACCCGACGACGCGGGCAGGGAGGCGCGGGAGAAGAGGAGATCAGGTTCGGGGTTGCAGGTTGGGGGGTGGGAGAGGACGCAGCGGCGGCGAGGCCTGCCCTAGGTGCAGAGCGGACGTGTGGAGAAGGCGCCCCTGCCGGGCCGCGGGGCGATCAGCGGGCGTTCAGTGCGCCCCGGCGCCAAGCGGGCGGGTGAGCGCACGGCGCCAGGGCGCCAGGCCGGGGGCTCGGGGGCGCTACCTGGGTCGTGGAAGGGCACCAAAGCATAGTTGGCGATGACCCGGCTGCCGCGGCTCAGGCTGTGCTCCAGAATGCGCGAGGCGCCATCCATCACCTGCATCAGGTCGTCCCACATGGAGCCGGTGACGTCGAAGACGATAGCCAGGGTGGCGCCCCCCTTGGTCAGGGGCAGCGCCGACCCGGACTCGCCGACCACCGCCGCGGCGGCCGCTGAGACCGCCAGCAGCAGCCGCAGGAGCGGCGCCCGGGGCCTCATGCTGAGCGCGGTCGAGGGGCTGCGGCTGCCGCGGTAGAGGCGCGCGGGTCCTGGGGAGCACGACCGCCCTGGTGCACCCAGCGGCCACCCGACGAGTGCTGCAGCCAGCCCCTCGCTCCGTCGCGCCACGGCCGGTGCGCGCGGGACCTGGGTTTGCGGCGGGGTCCCCCTGCTGGGAGCCGGAGGCGGGTCCTAGAGCCCACCCCGTTCAGGGTCACGGGCCCGCCTCCTCCGCTCCCCCCACCGTGACTCAAACTTTCCCGGCCCCACTGCTCCGCCGTCCAGACCCGAGGTTAGAGGAGGACGCAGGGCGGACGCAGAAGGGAGCTGGGCCCTGGCCAAGGCGGGGAGGGATGGGGACGCGCGGGACCCACTGGACACCTGCGCCTCCCGCCAACCGCGCACCCTGCTGAGGGGGGCAGGAGCAGAAGGGAGACCGCACATCCCCTGCCCTAGAGGTCTGCCCATGGCCCTAGCTTTTGTGGCTCCCTGCACCCAATCCCCTATACACAACACATTTTACAGATGAGTAAAGGGAAGCCCAGTCGTTTGCCCCAAAATCACTCAGCTCTCAAATAGCAGAGACTCGACTAGAAGGATCCCAAATCCCCTGGGCTTTGCTGCCTCTGCTAAGAGTTATAAGACACTGTCCATAGGTCATCTGATGACGCCAGGCGGTGGGGCTATTCCTCTGCCCACCAGTCTTGCTGGCTCCCACGTGAGGGTTCTGGGACACAGGTGAGATCCTCGTGGTGCTGTCTGGGTCCTTGTGGCCATCCTTTCCCAGACGGGGCTTCCTCCCGCCACCTGGGGAGAATCGGGGCCCCACCACTGCTGACTCCACGCTGCACTTCATGGCTTCTTTCTGTACCTCTCTCCTGACTGGCCCATGAGTCCTCTGAGGGCAGGAATGATCTTGGTTCCCGAGATCATCCTCCCCCACCCCAGTTCCCAGCCTAGTCTCTGGCTCATGGTGGGGACTGTCAATATCGACTGAATAAAGAAAGAAGAGGGACTTCCCAGGTGGCTCAGTGGTAGAGAATCTGTCTGCCAATGCTGGAGATACAGGCTCCATCCCTGGGTCAGGAAGATTCCCTGGAGAAGGAACGGCCACCCACTCCAGTATCCTTCCCTGGGAAATCCCATGGACAGAGGACCCTGACGGGCTACAGTCCATGGGGTCATAAAAGAGTCAAACACCACTGCTGCTGCTAAGCCACTTCAGTCGTGTCCAACTCGTAGCGACCCCATGGACTGCAGCCTACAGGCTCCTCTCTCCAAGGGACTCTCCAGGCAAGAGTACTGGAGTGGGTTGCCATTGCCTTTTCCAACCTAGCAGCTAAACAATAAAATAAAGGAGAACCAGCTTTCGTGGGCCCGCCTGGTTTGGAGCACCATGGGAGGGAGCCATAGTCCTCTCACTTTTCAGCGCCTCCCCTGAGGACGTCATGCTCCCAGGACAGGCAC
Source organism: Madoqua kirkii (assembly GCA_006408675.1). NCBI lineage: Eukaryota > Metazoa > Chordata > Mammalia > Artiodactyla > Bovidae > Madoqua > Madoqua kirkii. Next base: position 33,951 of record SJYC01116676.1, on the reverse strand, counting down.
AGGCAGCCCCACAGACCTGACGGAAGGTTCTGGTCTGTATGTGGGGCATGGTGGTAGATTTCTCCAGACCCTGCCCTTTTGGAGCCCTCAACCAGGAAGCAGCCCCCCTCCCCCGCTTCTCCTCGTAACATCTCCTTGCCTCCTCCATCTCAGCTCAGACCCCAGCTCTGAGGTTTCTTCAGCACCTTGCTCTGTGACCCCAGAGCTCCCGTCTGACCTCTTGTCCTAGCACTGCCACCAGGGTCATCCCTGCTCCTCCCACCCCCACCATGAGCTCCGCGGCAGCAGACCCTGTACCTGCACATGCTAGGCACCCAGGGAAGGTTTGCCACCTAAATGGGTCAGTGGGTATCGGAGAGGCCCAGTGGCTGGGCGCTGGCCGTGGGGAGGGGAGCGACACATATCCTCAGGGACTCAGTTCTAGACCAGGGCTAGATCAGGAGGACTTACTTCTAGACCAGGGCTAGACCAGGAGGACTTAGTTCTAGACTAGGCTAGACCAGGAGGACTTAGTTCTAGACTAGGCTAGACCAGGAGGACTTAGTTCTAGACTAGGCTAGACCAGGAGGACTTCCTTGGTGGCTCAAACGGTAAAGCATCTGCCTGCAATGTGGGAGACCTGGGTCTGGAAGATCCCCTGGAGAAGGAAATGGCAATCCACTCCAGCACTCTTGCCTGGAAAATCCAATGGATGGAGGAGCCTGATAGGGCCCAGTCCATGGGTTCACAAAGAGTCAGACACGATTGAGCAACTTCACTTTCACTTTTCAGGCTAGACCAGGGGCACTCAGTTCTAGACCAGGGCTAGACCAGGAGGACTCAGTTCTAAACTAGGCTAGACCAGGAGGACTTAGTTCTAGACTCTTTCATAAGAAGGACTAAGATCTGGGGAAAATGGTCCCTGGGGAGCTACCGGTCTCCTGGGATGTGGTGGGAACCAAGAGTCTAGACCCAGGTGACAACAGAACTCATGGTCAAGCTCATGGGAGGTTGAGTCACCTGCACTTCTGAACACGGGCTCTTTAAAAATCCCTGGGCTAGGCTCTGGCTGGCCCCCGAGTCTGGGCAGGGCTGGGCCAGCTGTTGGAAGGAGAAGAGAGGCCCCAGCTGTGGGAAGGCAAAGGGAGACAGGAGCCAGGAGCCAGGCACAGCTCACAGGCGCTGACGTTCCAGGCCACGTGCAGGGGGACCTTTGGGGACACGCAGGTCCCATAGCCATTCACTCCACGTACACCGGCTGAGCCCAGGCTGGGCTTCCGGCACTCTGCTAGGCACTGCTGGGGGAGGGAAGACATACAGATGTGGAAGGCATGCCTCCTACCCTGGGGAGAAGAGCCATGTAAACAAATCATTCTGAGTCAATGAGATAAGTGCTAATAGAGGAATGATCGAGAGCTCTGGGAGCTCAGAGGAAAGAGTGGCTGAGCCTAGGGGGTCAGAGGAGGCCATGAGGAGAGCCTGAGAAACCTTCAAGAACAGGAGGGAAGGGCATTCGAGGAGCAGGAACAGCATGTGCAAAGGCAGGAGAACGCGAGAGACCCACTGCTAGCCCATGCGACTGGAGAGCAATGGCAGAGGAGAGGACAGAGGCCGGCTCGTGAAGGGCCTCACGTGTCTTACAAACGGCACACGTGGGGGTCTCTGCAGAGGCCCTGGGAGCTGTTGAAGACAGCCTTTGGGAAGCAACCTGCTCCAGTCTGCCTTTCAGAAAGGTCACAGCAGCCCAAGTTCAGAGCGTCCAGCTTGCAGATGCCAAGAAGCTGTAAGCCTTCTCCCCAGAGGAGCTGAGAGCAGACAGGAACCACAGAAAGCAAGATGCTTCTCAGGCAGATTGCCAGAACCGTGGGACCATGGATCTGAGTCCCCAGATAGCCCGGTGACCTCGAGCAACGAGGCCCTTGCCCTCTCTGGCTCTCATTTCCCCATTTGTAGGATTCTTGGAGGGAGAAGGGGACTGACAAGATGACCTCCAGTGGTTCTTGCAGCCCCCCAACATCTAGAACCACTTCCAGGGTCCCTTGGAAGGAGGCAAGGGAACTTGTCTGCAATATCATAGCAAAGCCTCTCTCTCCCTTCCCCCTTACCATGGAAAGGAGCCTTTGGCAGGCACCAAGCATCCAGGATGGCCCCACTGAGCCCCTCTGGGTGCTCAGCGCCCCCAAGAATGTAACCATGGTCACCCAAGTGGAAAGGCCTTCCTGCACCAAGTGTGAGCACAGAAAGGCCAAAGAAAACAACCAAACTCATCAGTCAGCTTCTCTCCCAATACCTTGACTTTATTGGCCGCCTGGGAGCCCACATTTCTGAACTCAAGATAATCCACATTTTCCCCCTGTTTCCAGAAGGAGCGGTCTCAGTGGGGTTATTTGTTTCCTAGGATACCACATGTTTGCTATGGAGAGCATCGTGGGTCTGGCCCATCCACTCAAAGAAGGCATGCCCTCTTGTGGCTCCGCCCACCACTCTCAGCCTCGGCTTGGGAATCCAGGCCTGTCTACTGTGTCTACATTGGGATCCAAGACCAGCTGAGGGGCTGGATCAAAACCTGGGGCTCTAGACACTTGGCTGGTCCAAGAAAAGTGGCCCCTTCCCCACCCATGGGCCTTCCTTACCCTTCCTCACACCCCCCTGCCTGAGTGCATCCTAGTCTCAGCCATATTAGCGCCTCCCTCATTCTCTCGCTCTCTCTTTTTTAATGTGGACCATTTTAAAGGTCTTTATTAAATTTGTTACAATATTGCTACCGTTTTATGTTTTTGCTTTATTTTTTGGCCAGGAGGCATGTGGGATCTTATCTCCCCGACCAGGGATCAAACCCACACGTTGGAAGGTGACGTCTTAACCTCTGGACTGCTAGGGAAGTGCCAAGCCTCTGTAATTTTAATGCCCACCTCTCACCCTGTCTCACTCCAGTCTTCTCCCTGAGGGAAACTGCTCTTTTCCTCTGAAAGAGTAAAAATACTAACGATGGAGAGTATTTGCCACATCCTTATTGAGTGCCAGGCAGTCTGTGTCATGCCTCTTTAGATCTCCTCCAACAACCACGGAGGTCAATACTTAACCCTTCATGTGACAGATGGGGAAACTGAGGCTCCAAGAGGCAGAGTTACCTGTCCAGGCTGGACTCGGCATCCACACCCACCTTTCTCCAATCCCTGTGATCAGCTGCTCCACTCCATGCTACGTCAGAAACGTGGGTAAATGGCTTGTACAGGAGTCCCAACAAGTGGAACTTCTAGAGCTACAGTGGACCCTGGTGGGCAGCCCTTGGGCTGGACTCAGACTTATCTTTCAGACTCTCAGCATCTCTGAAACGCCATAAACTCATCGTCCACCATGTCTCACCAAACTGTCTGGGGAAAATGAGAGGAGAGAGAGGAGCGATCTCGTAGATAAGTCTGCCCATCCTTGTGTGATCACACACCCAGGGCTGGAGAGGTAGGAACCATCTCAAAGCCTTGCTGCTCTCTTCTAGAAGGAACTGAAGAACTGAGTGAGGGCCCTGGAGGACAGAACTAGTGAGGAGCTGAAGGAACTGACAAACAAGTCAGGAAGATGGAGCTACTGAGGATAAGAAGGAGCAGCCGGGGAGCCAGAATCATCACAGTGGTGTGCGGGCTCCAGGCAGCCAGGCACTTGAGTGATTTATTGCCGAATCCATCCCTCTGTGGGACCAGCCTCCAAGTCACATGTGCCCTAAGGAATGGTTTGAGATGTCCCAAGAAATACTGGAGCAGCTTAAGAGTTACAGGAACTGTTACTCATCCCCATGCCTCCAAGACTGAGCAATGAAAGGGGCTAAAGCACAGCCAACAGCTCCAAGACTTGCCCCCCCCCACCCAGACCCGACCGGCATCCCCCAGATGGAGCTCAAGTGTCAGCGAGCCCCGGGTGCTGTCCTCGGGGGAAGGAGCCCGCCTCAGTGGCAAGGGGCCACTGCTCACCATGCTGTATGCTAAGCCTTGTTGTCACTTAGGGCCACGATGTCCCCCTTGTCATCGTCATCAGTGGCTGGGAAGAATATCCAGGATGAGTTGAGGTTGTCTGTCCCTTTTATTCTTTTGTTCTCTCTCTCTCCTAATTAAAAATTCCACTGAACTGCTTTGTGCATTTGGGCAGAAAGTGTTGGCTTCTTACCCTAAAGTTTCCCCCACTTCTTCCTGGAAAGCTTGGCTTTCACCTTTGACTTTTGGGTTCAGGTGTCTACTCTTCATTCCCCTCTCCAAGTGAAATTCTGATGGGCTAGCTCACTCATGTGGTCCCAGTCCCTTGGACAGTGGTTGAGCTAGGAATGGGAGTTGATACGATTCTGGCCAGGGGAGGTATGAAGGGTATCTTCTGCTAAGGTGTTTTCAGAAGACACACAAAAGAATAAGGTCACTGTCTGATTTGAAGGCTTATTCGAAAGCAACAGTAGTTAAGACAGAGTGGCATGGGCAAAAAGAAAGATGATATCCTTCTGGCTGATTCTCTATGACAGAAATCAACACAACACTGTAAAGCAATTATCCTCCAAGTTATAAAAAAGAAAGAGGAATCGGCCAATAGAACAGAAAAGAGTCCTGCAATAGATCTACACATCCATGAGCACCTGATTTTTTTTTTCAAACTTTAAACTTCTTGTTTTGTATTGGGGTGTAGCTGATCAACAATGCTGTGGTACTTTCAGGTGAACAGTGAAGGGACTCAGCCATGCATATGCATGTATCTATTCTCCCCCAGTGGAGAAGGCAGTGGCACCCCACTCCAGCACTCTTGCCTGGAAAATCCCATGAATGGAGGACCCTGGTAGGCTGCAGTCCATGGGGTCGTTAAGACTCGGACATGACTGAGACTTCACTTTCACTTTTCACTTTCATGCTTTGGAGAAGGAAATGGCAACCCACTCCAGTGTTCTTGCCTGGAGAATCCCAGGGACGGGGGAGCCTGGTGGGCTGCCGTCTATGGGGTCGCACAGAGTTGGACACGACTGAAGCGAGTTAGCAGCAGCAGCAGCATTCTCCTCCAAGCCCAGAAATTGATTTTTGACAGAGGTGCCAATGAGAAAGGGAAGTCTTTCTGAGCTAACAGTGTTGAAACAACTAGACATCTGATATCTGTAAGGAAAAGAATTATGGACCTGGATCCCAATCTCACATCATACACAAAAATGAAGTTGAGACGGTCAGTAGGTCAAAGTGTAAAAGTCAAACTATAAAACTTCTAGAAAAAGAGACACAAGGAAGAAAGAGCCCCTCTTCTCCCACTCAGTGATGGCGTGTCTGCTTAGGCCCCCTGTAACTTTGCAGCCTGAAACCATGAGGAAAGCCAGCTTGCAGGGAAGAAAAGAGCAAAGAGAAGCGCTCTTTGGAGCTGCCCTAGACGGGCCTCTCCACCATAGGCAATGATGCATTTTCCTTCAGAGTTAAGCCAGCCGCACTGCATTCTCTGTTACTGGCAGCCAGAAGCTCCTCACGGAGAGATGCCTGTCCTGAAGCATGGACACTCACAGCAGCATCGTTCACACCAGCCCAGAGGAGAGAACAACCCAAGTGTCCATCACAGACAAACAGGTAAGCAAAGCAAGGCATGTCCTGTGCTTAGTCATGTCTGACTCTGGGACCCCATGGACTGTAGCCTGCCAGGCTCCTCTGTCCATGGGGATTCTCTAGGCAAGAACACTGGAGTGGGTTGCCATGCCCTCCTCTAAGGGATCTTCCCAGCCCAGGAATAAAACCCAGGTCTCCCACATTGCAGGCAGATTCTTTACTGTCTGAGCCACCAGGGAAGCCCAAGAGTAATGAAGTGGGTAGCCTATCCCTCCTCCAGGGGGAACTTCCCAACACAGAAATCAAACCTCGGTTTCCCGCACCGCGGGCGGATTCTTTAGCTGTTGAGCTACCAGGGAAGTCCAAAATATGGCATATTGTTCAACAATGAGAAGGAAAGGAGTTCTGACACATGCTACAGTGTGGATGAACCTCAAGAACATTGTGAAAGATGCCGGACACAAAAGGCCATGTAATGGTATGATTCCGTTTATATGCAACACATCTGTGGAATCTGGAAACATCCAGAATGTAAACTAGGCAAATCCATGGTGACGGAAGGCAGACTGGTAGCCCGGGGCTGGGGGTGGGGGCCTGGGAGAGCCATTGCTTAGTGTTTAAGGGGGTTTCCTTCTGGGGTGATAAAAATGTTCTGCAACTGGATAGCTGCAATGGTTGTACAACACTATGAATATATGAACTGTCACTGAACTGTGTGCTTTCAAATAATTAACATGGTGAATTTTATGGTATGTGTATTTCACCACAATAAAAAGAATTTTTTTTTTTTAAGGCAGCACATGGCTATCTGAGGAGGCGAGTGGAAAACCAATGTAAGGCATTCTCCAGTGGCTCAACTGGTAGAGAATCCACCTGCCAATGCAGGAGACAGTTCTCCACATCCAAGTTAGGGACCTAGTCCTTCTAGAGGACCTCTTCCTTTACCGTTGGGCAAGGTTATAAGAACGGACCTTTTAAGGTACCTGTCTCCTCGGACCGCCCGATGTCAGGTACTACACCACTTCTCAGCCTGTGTTAACTCACGCGTGACATGCACACACGCCCGCACGCCCGCACGCACGCCCAAGGATTAGGGGATCTAGGGAGGGCAGTTGGGGCCTTCCTCTGCCTCTGGATAAAGCTGAGCTCAACCCCTGGGGGCGGATGATGGATTCACCCACCACCCAGGACCCCTGCTCCCTGAGTCTCCTTTCACTTCCTGCCAATTCAGTTTGCCCTCAGGAGATCTCCAGCAAAAGACCCACAGTGTCGGGAAGACGCTGTCCATCAAGGAAATAGATTCATCCTAACAACTGAGCTGGGACAGCTGACCTTTGATTAAAGCAAGGAATTGCAAAATAAATCAGATTAAAGATGTTTAAATTAATGGCGCCTGGAACTGCCTCCTAAGAAACTCCACTTGGAAAATCTGAAAGAGAGAAATGATGGTTGCCGGCCCAGACATCAAGTCATGACCTTCTCAGCACGAAGAGGAGCCGCGTGCCAAGCACCAAGATTTACGGGGTGGACTCCACTACAAGAGGCGATCTGGTGACCTCTCATTTGACATTTAGTAGACACAGGCTCACGTTGCAGGAGCAGAAGCTTTGGGAACAAAGTGGTCAGTGGCTGTTGCCTGAATGCTCAATATGTACCCTGCTGTGGACATTCGTTTTGAGTTCTGGCCAGCCACAGTATTAAAATAGTTACCTGATTCCTGCCTCCCCTGCAGCTGAAGCACAGGTGCTACAGGCTGGACCCATCAGACACCGTCTGCTGGCCTTCAGGTTCAGAGCCAGACACCAAAAGGCTGCTGGCTCCTTGCTGGCAGTGGCAGCAAGATCAGGTTCCTGGCGTGGCAGGCGCAGTGGTACTAGCACAGCCTTTAGCCATCCGACTAGAACCAGAAGGGCTTGTTTCCACCTGGTCAGCACCAAGTACGATTCCCTGGCTCATGTGTGAGCACCCAACTACACTGCTGAGATCAGCAAAAGCTCGCCTCTGTTGCCTACAATTGACAACAGGGCTCCACTGCTTCCGGAAATGGATTTCAGCAGACGCCCCCCAACAAAGAAGGTCACATGACCCAGGCCGAACTAATGGTATTGTCCCATCTCTCCAGCTAGAGCGATTGGTCTAGAGCCGGTCATGTGAGCCAAGGGAAGCCAATCAAAGTACTTTTCTGGGGTTGCTCTAGAGATGGGCATGTGACCCATGTGCAGCCAATCAGCATCCTTCCCTGGGATGTTTCTCCTGGGGAAGAATCTTGCTTCTGGGTTGGCAGGGCTCAAGGCTGTGAGTAGGGAGGACACCAGCAGTCAGGTTCTTCACTTCCAGGTGGGGAGTGACCACCTGTAGTGGGAGAGAGGGGCCAGGAGAGACAAGAAGCAGAAAGAGGAAGAGAAGGAAGCGAGTCACCCTTTGAGTCTGTGCTCCCCACCGCCCACTTTCTGTGGTGTGATCATAGGAATTGATAAGTTCTCTTTTCTTGTTTGGGCTTGTTTGGGCTGGGCTTCCGCCATTTATAACAAAAGTCTGAAATACTGAAGGCAGAGAAATGTTGCTTTATTCAGGAGATGGCTTCATGGGCTTGTCTTTCTCTTGAGATGGCAGCTGACTTATTGTTAAAAGGAGCAAAATACCTGAGCACTGAAGCGTCTTTGGCAGACCTGGCTAGTGTTAGTCAGCAAACAGGTTTTGAGCATTTTCCTAATGTCAGGTCCTGGCCTAGGTGCTCTCACTGTATGTGAAATGAATGGGCATTCAGCAAGCACTCAATAATTGTTGGGTACCGCAAGCTATTATTATCAGTGGTTCTAATTCTCCCCTTCCCATGTACAATTCAGAGAGCTGGCGGAGAGGGATGGGAGGAGGTGGGTTCAGGATTTGGGATAGGTAGTTTCCCCTCTTTTCCCCTCAAACATTTCTAATTAAGGCCCTCCCCCCAACCAAGTGATTCCTCCTAGTTCTGTGAACTTGACAAAGGGGAAAATATATTTTTTGATGTAACCAGACAACTGTGCGCTGAGGGAGTTGATGACCTGCTTTTGGAGGAAGTGATCCACTTTAAATACAGTACTTTCAAAATTAAGGAGTTCTCTGAATTCCAACGTGTAACCTTCTTGCCAAGTCTCCCCTGCTGGCGTAGGGAGCATAGTTCTGTGCCTTCTGGGCCTGGAAAGAAAGAAACCCTACTCTCCCAAACTCCTGTAGGGTGTCCCCTAAATTAACGCCTCGAATGACAGCTTGGCCTCTGACTGACCTTCAGGTCCAGCTCGACAAGGTGTCATAGCGTGAAGAAATACAAGTGTGACTCAGAGGCATCAAGAGTCAAGTCAGTCTTTACTGAAGGCTCCTGGAGTATTGACAGAAGGGGAATCACACCTCCTGACATCTTGCCTAACTCTCTAAAAGCCTGCTTTCAACACATCTCTCCTGAAGTCATTTCACCCTCACAGCTGCACCTCTAAATTTCTCCTCTCCACACCCTTCCACACCGAGTATTTTCTCCTTCATAGCAATGAGCTCTTTTTAAAACAACTTAATTTAGCCCCTTTGACTTATCTCAGCTTTTGTACCCATTACCTTTAATCAGCCCAGAGTCTCAGAGAAAACAGCAGAAATGTTCCTTAGGAAGTCACGGGAGAAAGGAAGTGAAGACCCAGACTCTTTCAAGTTCCCTTCCTCAAACATGTCGTGAGAGGAGTTCCTTGGTGGTCCAGTGGTTAAGAATGCACCCGCCGATGCAGGGGACAGAGGTGTGACCCCTGGTCTGGGGAGATTCCACATGCCATGGGCAGCTAAGCCTTTGTGCCACAGCCGCTGAGCCCACACACCCTAGAGCCTGTGCTCTGCAACAAGAGAAGCCTGTGCACCGCAGCCGGGGAGCAATCCCTGCCCCCTGCACCCAGGCCCAGCACAGCTATGAGCCAGTAGATTGTCTAAATGTCAGGAGAGATGAAAAGTAAGATTTTAGGCATATATGTGTTTGGATGTCCATAGGTGACATCTGAAACTCCGCTGTTAGCCATGAGCTCCCCTTTAGGAAGCAGAGGGGCTGGGGTGATTCAAACAAATGTGTCTGCCTCCCAAGACAGTGCGATGAACACACCAATGCAGCCGAGAGGACTCAGTCTCCTGATGACCAAGGCGCCTTGTCCCTCCACTTTGTCCCCTCTTTGAACAAATCCTCTATGTCGCCACTCAGCATATCTTAGTAATTCATAGAACCAGCAAGGATATGGAAAAATTGAACATCATCAACAACCACCTGGATCTAATTGACATTTACAGAACACTCCACCCAACAACGTCGGAACACACTGTCGTTTTTATTGCAGTTCGGACAGTCACCAAGAGAGACCAGATCGTGCGTCATAACAAACCTGAAAATATATAAAGTATGTCCTCTGACCATAGTGGAATTAAACTAGAAATCAATCAGAAAAATGAAAAGACTATGTACCAGAATATTTGGGATGCAGGTAAAAGAAGTGTTTAGGAGACAGTTTATAGCATTAAATGTTCATATTGGGGAAAAAAAATCTCAGATCAATAATCTGGGCTTCCATTTTAAGAAGGAAAAAAGCTTAAGATAAATCTAAAGCATAAGGAAAGAAACAAAGATAAGAGCTGACATCAGGAAAGCTGAAATCAGAAAAATGATAGAGATAATCAGTGAAACCAATGATAATCAGTGAAGGCTGTTTCTTGGAAAAGATCAATAAAACTAGTAAACTGCAAGCAAAACTGACAAAGGAAAAAAAAATTATCGTTATCAGGAGCGAGAGATAAGAGATCACCACAGGCACGCAGATATTAAAGAATAACAAGTGATAGAGCAGCTCTGTGCACATAAGCCGAATAATTTAGATGGAATGGACAAATTCCTCAAAAAAAAAAGTCTTTACTAAATCTCACTCCCAGGTTGAAACAGATAACCTGACTCATCCTATGACTAATAAGGAAATTGAATTTATAATTTAAAACCCTTCCAAAAAGGAAGCCTCCTTGTCCAGATAATTTACTGGTAAATAAACCAAATATTCGAAGGAATTCTACCCAATAAAAGAGAAAGGAACACTTTGTAACTCTTTTTATGACACCACCTGGTATCCAAACTGGATAAAGACAATCAAAGACCAGTATTTCTCATGGGCAGAGATGCAAAACTCCTCAACAAAATATCAGCAAATTCAGAAATACATAAAAAGAATAATATTCCAAGATCAAGTTGGGTTTATCCCAGGAATGTAAGACTAGTTTAGTGTTCAGAAGCAATCAGAGTAACCCGCTATATGGTCAGCCTGGAAAAGAAAAGCCACATGACTGTATCAATTGATTCAGAGAAAGAATTTGAGAAAATGTGGTATCCATTCTTGAAAAAGCTCTCAGCAATAGAAACAGAAATAAACTGACCCACCCTGATAAAAGGAATCTACAAGAACAGAAAAACCTACAGTTAACATCAGAGTTACTGCTGAGAGACTGAATACCCTCCCGCTCTGATTGGGAGCAAGGAAACAGCGCCACCTCACCACTTTTTATCAACATCATGTTAGAAGTCCTAGTCAGCATAATAAGGCAAGAGAAGTGGGAGAGGGGGCTGGCTATAGACTGGAAAGCAAGCAATAAAACTGTTCTTCCTTTGAGATGACATGATTGTCAGAATAGAAAATTCCGATGAATTGTTAAACCCCTACTCCCAAGCTCCCAAATCCCGGAAATAAGAAGTGAGTTTACCTAGGTGGCAGGGTCAAGATCAACACAGAAAAATTCATCTTATTTATATATACTAGTAATGAACAATTGGAAATTTAAAAATTTTAATGCTATTTTACAATAGTGCCTCAAAATGACATAATTAGATATAAATCTGACAAAACAGCTATAGGATCCATACACTGAAAACTACAAAGTGTGGATGAAAGGAAGCAAAGAAAATTTAAAGACATGAAAAGATGGGGGCTTCCCTGGCGGTCAAGTGATTTAGGATCTGCCTTGCAATGCAAGGGACGCTGGTTTGATCCCTGGTCCAGGAAGATCCCACACGCTGCAGAGCAAATAAGCCCGTGGCCACAACTACTAAGCCCATGGCCACAGCTACTAAGCCCGTATGCCTAGAGCCGGTGCTCCACAACAGAGGAAGGCCCTGCAGTGAGAAGCCCACACACCACAAACCAGTAACACCTGCTCTCTGCAACCAGAGAAAGCCCGTGCAGCAGTGAAGACCCAGCACAGTCAAAAATAAATAAATGTTTAAAAAAAATAAAAGAAATGAAAAGACAGGTTGTGTTTCTGGATTAGAGGACTCAGTATAGCCATGATGTCAATTCTGTACCAATTGATCTGTAGACTTATGCCACTCCAACACAAACCCTAACAGTCTCTAAGACAGAAACAAACCAGTCCTAAAATTTATACTGAAAGGGAAGTAAGAGCCAAAACTGTTCTGAAAAAGAAGGCTACCATGAAAAGACTCATGATAGTCAATTTTAAGACCTGCTACAGAGAAGTTATCAATCAAGTCTCCATGATGTCAATTCTGTACCAATTGATCTGTAGACTTATGCCACTCCAACACAAACCCTAACAGTCTCTAAGACAGAAACAAACCAGTCCTAAAATTTATACTGAAAGGGAAGTAAGAGCCAAAACTGTTCTGAAAAAGAAGGCTACCATGAAAAGACTCATGATAGTCAATTTTAAGACCTGCTACAGAGAAGTTATCAATCAAGTCAGCATGGTACTGGTAAAGGAATAGCTACATACATCAGTGGAGCAGGACAGAAGGTCCAGATACAGGCACACATAATCATGGCCAATTGGTTTTTGACAAGAGTGAGATAAATTACCAATGGCAATTTTTTTACATAACTAGAACAAAAAAACTTAAAATTTGACAAAGCTATAGTCATCCAGACAGTATGGTTGGTCCTGGCACAAAAACAGAAATATTGATTACTGTAACAGGGTAGAAGGCCCAGAAATAAACCCAAGCACCTCTGGTCAATTAATCTGCAACAAAGGAAGCAAAATTATACAATGGTGGAAAGACAGTCTCTTCAACAAATGGTGCTGGGAATACTAAACAGCTACATATAAAAAATTAAATCAGGTCATTTTTCAACACCACACACACACAAATAAGCTCCAAATGGATTAGAGACCTAAATAGAAGACCAGACACTATAGAACTTCTAGAGTAAAACATAGGCGGAGCACACTCTGACATAAATTGCAGCAATATCTTTTTCAATCCGTCTCCCAGAGTAATGGAAATAAAAACAAAAATAAACAAATGGAGACCTAATTAAACTCAAAAGCTTTTGCACAGCAAAGGAGATCATAAACAAAACGAAAAGACAACCCACAGACAGAAAGAAAATATTTATAGATGATGTGACTGACAAGGGATTAGTCTCCAAAATCTACAAACAGCTCATGAAGCTTAATATCATCAAAATAAACAGTTCAATCAAAAAATGGGCAGAAGACCTAAATAGACATTTCTCCAAAGAAAACATACAGATGGCCAAGAAGCACACGAGAAGACATGCACCGTCCCTGACTATGACAGAGATGCAAATCAAAGCTACAACGAGATACCACCTCACACCAGGCAGGGTGGCTTTGAACAAAATGGGGCTTCCTTAAAAAACTAAGACGAGAGTTACTTAGGATCCTATAAAGCATTCAGTTGTGGTACTGGAGAAGACTCTCGAGAGTCCCTTGGACAACAAGAAAATCAAACCAGTCATTCCTAAAGGAAATCAACCTTGAATATTCATTGGAAGGACTAATGTTGAAGCTGAAGAAAAGACCCTGATACTGGGAAGAGACATTGATGCTGGGAAAGATTGAAGGCAGGAAAAGGGGACAGCAGAGGATGAGAGGGTTGGATGGCGTCATTGACACAATGGACATGAGTCTGAGCAAACGTCAGGAGATAGTAATGGACAGGGAAGCCTGGCATGCTGCAGTCCATGGGGTCACAAGGAGTCAGACATGACTCAGCAACCAAAAAACAAATGCTCCTATAATCCCACTTCTGGACATATATCCAGAGGGGGAAAAATGCCTGAAAGGATACATACACCCCCGTGTTCATGCAGCACTGCTTCCAATAGCCAAGACAGGGAAGCAACCTAAATGTCCGTAGTCAGAAGAATGGATACAGAAGATATGTTTCCAGGGGCCAGCACGAGGAGTCCTCCTGAAAGGATACATACACCCCCGTGTTCATGCAGCACTGCTTCCAATAGCCAAGACAGGGAAGCAACCTAAATGTCCGTAGTCAGAAGAATGGATACAGAAGATATGTTTCCAGGGGCCAGCACGAGGAGTCCGCCCATGGCAAAGGTCATGAGGTTAAGGGGCCCCACAGGTAAAGGTGAGTCGGATCTTAAGGGAGCCTCGCTGGATCTGCTCGTGCATCTGCCCCAAAACCAGAGTCTGCCTGCTTTACTGTGTTATGCTTCTGGACATATATCCAGAGGGGGAAAAATGCCTGAAAGGATACATACACCCCCGTGTTCATGCAGCACTGCTTCCAATAGCCAAGACAGGGAAGCAACCTAAATGTCCGTAGTCAGAAGAATGGATACAGAAGATATGTTTCCAGGGGCCAGCACGAGGAGTCCGCCCATGGCAAAGGTCATGAGGTTAAGGGGCCCCACAGGTAAAGGTGAGTCGGATCTTAAGGGAGCCTCGCTGGATCTGCTCGTGCATCTGCCCCAAAACCAGAGTCTGCCTGCTTTACTGTGTTATGCTTTCCACCTACTCATCTGACATTAACAGGGAGCTCCCCCCCCCCCCCACCTTTTTCTGGAAAAAGTTAATTTAGAGCTTTTAGTAAGTCTCCTGGGTATAATACCAGTGTTTCAATCCAAAAACCCCTCTGATGGCTTTCTAGCCTGCCTACAGGACTCTTACAACTGCGCTTGTGATTGTTTGCGGCCTTCCAACCTCAGAGGCACAGGAAGCTCAAAACATCCTAGGACTGTAGGGGCTTCTGAGGAGTCAGAATCATTAGAATAGGACTGATTAAGGGCTTCATTGTTGAGCCAATACTTGCTGCCAAATTTTCATATATTTTATTTGTTGATATAGTTGGTATATAGAAAAAACCAAGTAGCAACATGGATCTTTGAGTTAAGTACCTTCTTTGTTATAACCCACTGCACCTTTGTTCTATAGGGATGTAACTTTAGTGCTTGGAGGGTGATGCAGATGAAAGAAAAACACTTCAGGGGAAATGAGATTAACATTCATTATGGAAGAGAGCCATAAAGTGTTAACAGGCCTCTTGGCCACAAGATAATGTAAATCACCTGAGATCTTTTGTATACAAAAAGATGTACAGAAAGAGTCAGGACTGCTGCCCCTGCATGACTCTTCCGTCATGTAAAACTTAGGGTATATAAACACCTTTTAAAAATAAAGTTATGGGGTTTTTGCACAAGCTTGGCCTCCCCTGTGTCGAGTCTCTCTCTTTCTTTCTCCCTCTTCCTCTCTTTTTCAGGCTGATCCCTTGGAATGCAGAGGCTCACTGAGTCTACTTACTTACCTGGGCTTCTAAGACCCATGCAAGAGGAAGCCCAAGGCAGGGTCACCCTCTGCTATTCGAGCGGGCGCCTGTGGCCCAACGTAGACGGTGCAAGTTTCTTGTCTTGAGACTTTACTAGCTTTATATGTAAACCTAGGAATATCAGCCTCTTTTCTCCACTCATTTTTCTACTACACTATTTCTTTCTAATCTCTCTCCATATCGTTAATTAAGCAATTAATTCCTAGGACACTGACTCTGTCTCCCCCCTTGAATTCCATGGATCCATCGGGGCTGGACTCTGGCACCACCCTCTTCAGTCGCATGATCTTGGCCATCAACCAGAGTAATGATGTTCCAGAAGGATACTCCCTTAGTGATCTCTTCAATCCATCCTGTCTCCATACACTCTTCTTTCTAAGCAAATTGTATTTCAGTATGTCTGCTAACAATTCTTACATGAATTCCCAGTGCCTTCAGGATAAAGTCTGAGTTTAAGCATAAACTGGCCCCCAGCTCCCTCTCTGAATTAGCATGTCCCCTCATCCCAGTGACTTACCATGCAAAGTCACACCTCTGTGTTCCTGTAGCTTTCCTGTGCCTCCTTTCGTCTTGCTCACTCCTTTGCAGACTTACTTCTTCAACACCCAGTGCAGGTTGGATGTTCTCTGACTTTCCCAGGGTTTTCTTGTGGGCACCTTTCCTGTTCCATGTGCTTTGTCTCCATCTGACACACCTGACCTTGATTTATTTTCCTTCATCTCTATTGAACCAAGGCAGCATGGCTGTGCAAGCTCCTGTGGACACTCTCTGTCCTCATTAAGATTATACTTAATAAGTGAATGATAAATTTATGCACCCCTATAATATTTCAACTTCATTAATTTAAAAAATTCTCTTCCAGATTCTGCATTGTGTTTAGTTGCATTGAGCAGTTTCAGCTGCATGCAACAGATTCTGGTACAAATATTTTCTAATTTTCCCTGTTACAGCTTCTTGGTCTTGTATGTGCTCAGTTGTGTCTGACTGTTTGTGGTACCATGGACTGTGGCCCACCAGGCTCCTCTGTCCATGGGATTTCCTAGGGAAGAATACTGGAGCGGGTTGCTGTTTCCTCCTCCAGGCGATCATCTCAACCCAGGGATAGGACCTGCATCTCCCGCATTGGCAGGCAGATTCTTTACCACAGTGACACCTTGGAAGCCCATAAGTATAGCTTCTTAAATACACTCATCCTTTAAAAGTGGACATTTAATTTCCAAATACATGAGGATATTAAAGTATCTTTGACATTAATTTCTCATGTAAGTGCTTTCTTCTGTGTAATCACCCTCTGTGTTATTTCAGTCTTCTAATTTTATTGAGGCTTTTGATGATTAAGTCAAAGATCTCTCCTTGTCATGTTGCACTTGAAAACATGTGAGTTATTTTCAAGTATCTTTTGACATTGATTTCTAACATAACTCCACAGTGATAGTACAGATTCTGTATGATTTCAGTACCTTTAGCCCATGAAATTTTTGCACCTGGTTTTATATCTCTGGATATGTTCCAGTGTCTCCTAGTTTACAGTCTATGGGAACTTGAATAGAATTTGTATTATACTGTTGTGTGAAAATTATATAAATCTTTATTATATTGAATTGGCTCATGGTACTTTTCAGGTCTACTGTATCCTTCTACTTTTCTATATTTTCATTCTTAATTTTTGATATTTTTATATTGAAACTCCAACTAAAAATCTTAATTTATCTACTTAAAAATAATTGTAATATATAGTGGAGCTATAGGGCTTCCCTGGTGGCTCAGAGGTTAAAGTGTCTGCCTGCAATGCAGGCAGGTTTGATCCCTGGGTTGAGACGATCCCCTGGAGAAGGAAATGGCAACCCACTCCAGTATTCTTGCCTGGAGAATCCCGTGGACGGAGGAGCCTGGTGGCCTACAGTCCACTAGGTCGCAAAGAGTTGGACACAACTGGGCAACTTTACTATCACTATAGTGGAACTATTCTGAGCCTCCCAGAAATGTGTTGTCATACATTCATAATTTTAAAAAATGACAGTAAAAAAATAATGTTGCAAAAAAATATCCTTTCTGAGAATTGTAAGGAAAAATACTAGAACAAAGTTACATCATATGCAATTTGCTGAATGGCTGTGCTCCTCTGAGTGATGTAAGTGAGACCTCAGATCTGACCTTTGGCCCAGTGGATTTTCTTCAGCTTCAGAGGTCACGGGGTGTTTGCTGAGCCAGTCTCAGGTCCTTATTTATCAGTCTGTGGCTGCAGAGTTCCGCATGGTATAGCTCATTAATCTGCAAACTCCTTTGTCCTCTCTCCTTGTTTCCTTCTACAGCATAGTCATAGCCTTCTAATTACAGGTTACTCTTAGAATAGATTGTGCTTGCTTTTTCCTGTTGGGAGTGTGGCACCAGGGAGGGCAGATTAACCATTTAGAAAGAACGTACTTTTTGCATCTCTTCTGGATCTCATTGCTTACTTGGCAGGACCAGCGCTTGGAGCTGACTGTGGCAGGACTGGCCTCCTGCTTCAGATTAGCTGGGGCTGGTTGGCATGCCCAGACCTCCTGGGCAGAGTGGACCAGATCCAGCAAGTCCAACAGGCCATCCAGGTGATACCTGGGTTCATTTGAGAAACACAGTTGTATGTCATATGGGTAAAAGAAAAACACTGACTCCCAGAATTTCAAGTTGCCCCTGTTGTGGTTTTCTTAGATGGAGAGCTGCATGTGGGCAGGAAGGGTGTCAGGTCAGCTGTGTCAGAAGTGTTACTCGTGTATATGCTTGTTGATCAGCCAGCGCTTGTGTTAGGGAGTCTGGGGGTCCTCACCAGCACAAGATAAGGCAGCTGCTTGCTCCTCTGTGTGCTTTACTTGGTGGCTGTAGGCCACGTGTGAGTCCCCAGCACTTGTGTCCTCGGAGAACCCCTCCTTGAAGGGGGTTGGGGGCTGTGGATGCTCTGGCCTGACCCCTTCCTGGAAGAGTCTGGGAGGTGCAGCGTGACTCTCATTAGGCAGTGTCCATGTTCCTGGGAGCCTGAACAGGCATGGGGTGGGTGGGGGAAGCCTGAGCCAGTGTTAAGAAGCATTCCCTTCCTTGTTCTGGATGTAGACGGAGCACTGATGCTGGTCCTCTGAGGGGTGTGTGCACATATGTGGTCGGACCAGTCAGCCGGACACCAGCAGAGCAAAGGGCTGCCCGTGGCTCTCGCAGGACTGGTGGCCCAGCTGGGGCTCACACTCTCTCCAACTGCCCTCTGAGGCCATGGCAAAGCCCTGGTCACCTTCCAGCTGAGCCTGCTGTCCCCCGGGTTTCATTCCGGGTTGTGACTCAGATTAGGGACGTGATTTATGGGCAGGAGAGGGATGAATCTGGGAGTCATCTCCGTGTGCAGTGTCTTCCCCAGAGGAGAGGTGTTGGTGCAGGAAGGTTGGGGAAGGGCATATCTCTGCAGAGAGCCTGCCTCGGAGGTGGGTGGGGGTGGGGGCTTTCTAAAACTGGACTTCAGAACTGTGTTTCCCATGGATTCTGAGAAAGTGATCTCTTGTGTGTAGACTTTGTTCTGGTCTTTGAGTTTACAGTCACCTCTGGAAGGAGGAAGGGAAGACATCCTCTTCCCCACCATGGGTCAAAGTTGAGTGACCCATGTAATGAAACTGACAACCATGTTGCTGATCAGCAAGTGAGAAACAGATGCAGAGAGGTGCCCCAGGAACTCCAGTCGGGAGACCCTGTGCCCACGTCGAGTGCCACTCTGCCCTGGACTTTGCCTAGAGGGGCGCCTGCAGCCTGCAGACCTGGGTGGAAAGGACTGTGGACCCTGCACCTGAGAACTCCAAGGGGAAGCGAGAGAGTTGAGGTGTGGTTTTTGTGCTGGTGATTCCATGCTTCACTCATTTTTCAGCATTATGTTCTAGAACTAAGAAGGAAGGGGCTTCCCAGGTGGTGCTAGTGGTAAAGAACTCCCCTGCTGATGTGGGAGACATAAGAGACTCCAATTAGATCCCTGGGTTGGGAAGAACCCCTGGAGGAGGGCATGGAAACCCACTCCAATATTTCTGCCTGGAGAATCCCATGGACAGAGGAAGCTGGTGGGCTCCAGTCCATGGGAGCTCAGAAAGTTGGACACGACTGCAGTGACTTAGCACACACAGGAAGGAAGGAAAGGAATTTTGTCCTCGGTTTACCTTGTGGGTGCTTATGATAAAAAGTGGTTCCAGCTGGGACAAAGGCTGAGGGGAACCCCAAGGTGCAGCTGAACCTGGTGGGCAGAGGCCCAGGTGGATGGCAGGGGAGAGGAGCCTGGTGAGGGAGGACAGAGGCAGTGGGGAGAATGGGTGCTGGCCCTGCAAAAGGCACAAAGAGCTGGTCCAGGCGAACTGAAGGACTGAGAAGTCCAGAGGCCCTGCTCTCCATGGGTACTGGCTTCCTCTTGGGCCTTCCCCTCTGCCAGGTTCCGGTCAAGGGAGCTGGCAGTCTAGGCCTTGCGCTGGGGTGGCGAGGGTGGGTGGTGGGGGCTGGGGGTCAGGTCCTGCAGCCAGCAGCATGGGGGCATTGGGCAGCTACACAGGGGTTATCCCCACAGTGATGGGATGGGGCTGAGCTTACTTCTGATGCTGGTACCACTGTAACTTGAGCCCTGTCAAGCAAATAAAGTTTCCCAGTAGATCGAAACTCCTCCCCCGTCACAGCAGACACACCCAAGTGTGCCAGGCTTTACTCTGATCCCTGCCCTGTCTCCCTAACAAGTGCAGTGTCTACCATTGCTACAGGAACAGTTGTGGGATGTGTTCTCCATGGTGGGCAAGTGTGCTTGTGAGTCATTCTTCAGTGCTTCCAGCCACACAGGGGTTGACCCAGCCGAATCATCTGACCCAGTGCCGAAGAGTCTCCTGGCGGGGCCACACCCGAGTTTCATTCAGGCAGAACAAACTCTGCATCTTCCCTTCAGCAGGCATTTCAATCTCATCGCATAGAGATTCTGGTATGTAAGCTAGGCCAATAAATTTTGCTGAATAACATATTGGAATTGGTGTTAGAACTACATGTTGGAGGATCTTGGAGTCAGGCGTGTAAAAATACAAAATCTGTCATTCAGTTGGTTAGTGGGAAATGCCATCCGGGCTTTGGGCTCCATCTATGTCATGTTGATTTGGCTTTTCTCTCTGGTGAAGTGTTTTAGATCCATTACCAGCATGTTTCTCCCTTATTTGGGGCAGCTGGCAAAAAGGCAGAGCTGCAAATAAATCCTGGTTGAGTGTGGGACTGAATTCATGTAAATTTTTGCAGAAGGCTACTAAGTGGCTGGTTTTTCATCATCATGGTTCAAGGGCCCTCTATTGTGATAGATCAGTGTTTCTGCTATTAATTTCAATGAACCTTCCCTTTTGCTTTAATAGGAATCCTAAAATGTCTTGGAATCAGCCCTTCCTTGGGGAATGTTGTGACTGTGCATATGAACTGATAAATGCGCCAGTTTGCTTATGTTGAATGGAAATGACGGGCTGTCGGATCAGGGAGAAGGGCAGTCAGAAATTGCTGAGGCACCCAGTGACACTGGCTGGTGATGTCCGGAGCCATTGGAGTGGAGTTAGGAGAGTGCTCTGCAAGGCTGGGGTCCACGTGCTGACCTCAGTGGTTTGTAAGTCCATGTGTCTGTGCTTGGCCTGTAGTGCTAATGACTGCAAATGGACTGAGCTAACCAGCCGGTCTTCAGGAGCCTCTGGCTGGTACATGAATATAGCATTTAATTATGTTAAAAGTCCACTGTCACTTATTCCCCATAAGAGACAGAGGGGATGATGGCCCGTCAGCTGCTAGCCTCTTATCGATGTGTAATTCACCTGCCACTGGGCCCGCAGTCCTCTGGTGCCAGAGAAGTGGGAGAGCCAGGGCGGCTCTGACGGTATCCTGAGCCTCAGACTTGGCCGGCTGCAGCCTGGAGTCGTTCCGTGGGCAGGGTCAACATCTACCTGCCAGCCTTCGGGGCTTTGGTTCTGAAGGTCTGGTCTGTTTTTCTGTCTCTCTCGTTTTTGCTTGTATTGACTTTCACCCCACTCATTCTCCTTGAGGGTGTCATTTCTTTCCTTTTGTCCTGTCGCGGGATAACTCTTGAGAAGACTTACTGGAAAAGGAAGAGCCACATCAGTGCTGAGGCCCCAGGGATAGGGGGAGGCCAGGCTGCAGCCCCCGATGGCGGTCTTCCTGGCCTCTCATCCAGGACAGCTCCCAAGACCGCATGCAGGGCCTGCTGAATTGATTTATCTCTAACGAGATTCTGGCTCAGGTCTCCCTTGAATAGTAGTTGTTACCTAACTTGGAGTATTCAGAATGTGACCTGACAGGCCAGTCAGGAGCATTGAATTATGCAATTCAAGCCCTGCCAGCTTTCAGACCCCCTGGAAATACACCTTTGTCGGGGTGTGAGATCTGCTGTGTTGGGTTGTCAGGAATCAGTTAGGATCGCGGGACTGCGGCCCCAGCTTCACCGAAAGCCCTCCCGTTGCTGGGTCTGCCTGGCCCTCACCTCTGGGAACAGCCTGTGTCTATGTGGGCCTCTGCTGCAGGGCCTAGGGGCCAGGAGGCTGAAGGCCGAAAGTTCAGGGTGATGGGCACCTACTGGGGCCCCCAGTTCCTGCTTCCTCAGGGTTGGGGGTGATGGAGGAAGGTGGTGGTCCTTTTTCTTCAGCACCCTGCCCTTCCACCTCCTACAGTGGCACCCACTGGAGGCCAGCATTGGCGCTGGATGGCCTTCCCATACCCTCCTGTCACCTCTGCCTGCCCCTCTCCCAGCACAGCTACTCCCCTGCTGCTTTCTGGGACTGGACTTTGGAACCCCGACCCAGCCCTGTGGAAGATTCCAGCATCCTCTAAGTCCCCCTGGGGTTTCCTCTAGCCCCTCAGAGCCAGCAGCCTGTCTGAGCCGCAGCTGGACCTAGAGTCGTGGTAGGAACCATGACTCCTTGAGGGTTTAGAGGTGGAGAGACAGGAAACAGGAGTTTAGGCAGGGATGTGTGTCTGCATTTCATACTCTTGTCAGTGGAGTACGATGTTTTTATGGACTCTGTATGTCTAATATTTATACACGCATGTTTATACTTTTACAGGGAAAATATTTTTCGTTTGCTGCACCAGGAGTCAAGCTACATCCTCCTAAACACCTGGGCTTCCCTGGTGGCTTAGTGGTAAATAATCCACCTGCAATGCAGGAGACATGAGAGATGCAGGTTTGACCCCTCAGTTGGGAAGATCCCCTGGAGAAGGAATTGGCAAACCACTCCAGTGTTCTTGCCTGGAGAATCCCATGGGCAGAGGAGCCTACCAGGCTACAGTCCATGAGGTCGCAAAGAGTCAAGGCAATGATATATGAGCATCACAACAATTTGCTCTTAAAGTCAGCACAAGAAATTAGTCACAGAACTTGTAACTTTTAGAAAGGATTAGATGCAATATTTTGGGCCAGTGAAAGTAATATTGCATATAAGTGAGAAAATAGAGTCTCATGCACGTATTTAATTTATTACAAAATAAATATGCCAAATTTGTCTAACAATTTAGAGACATTGCATAATTTATAGTGACAGTTTATTTACAAAAGAATTAGGATATCTTTTTTTTTTTTTTAAGTCATAAAACAAACTGGAGAGTGACTCTTATCCCATGAGTGATTTACAGCAGAAGATTAATAAAAACATTAAGCATAATGAATGTACTTGCAATGACAGGATTATAGCAGGAATAAATATCACAATAAATAGCAACAAATTTTACATTTTTAATCAGTCTAAGGAATTTTACTACACAGCAAATTAATTTTGTTTTTATCTGGTACAACATTAAAGTAGTTTTATCAAGCAAACTGCATTGAACACACATTGCCTGTCCTCCCAAACTAGTTGAAACTCCTTGGGGACGGAAGCCTGTCTCTGGTTTATGCAGCCTCTGCCTCCAGGGTCTTACTCTGTGCATGATTGGTACTGGCTCAGTGTCTGCAGGGTCAAACCTGAATGTAAGGTTTTTTTATTTTGGACTGTAGTTGATTTACAATGATGTATTAGTGTCTGCTGCTAATATATATATATACACACACATATATATATATATTCCCATGGATTATAGCCCTCCAGACTCTTCTGTCCAGGATTCTCCAGGCAATAAATTGGATTAAAGGTTTATTGAGCATGGTCCCACCCATCAGAACAAGACCCAGTTTCCCCCTTGGTCAGTCACTCCCATCAGGAAGCTTCCATAAGCCTCTTATCCTTCTCTATCAGAGGGCAGATGGACTGAAAACCACAGTCACAGAAAATTAACCAATCTAATCACACGGATCACAGCCTTGTCTAACTCAAACTATGGGCCATGCCATGTAGGGCCACCCAAGACAGACGGGTCATGGTGGAGAGTTCTGACAAAATGTAGTCCACTGGAAAAGGGAATGGCAAACCACTTCAGTATTGTTGCCTTGAGAACCCCATGAACAGTATGAGAAGGCAAAAACGATAGGACATTAAAAGATAAACTCCCAGGTTGGTAGGTCCCCAATATGCTACTGGAGATCAGTGGAGAAATAACTCCAGAAAGAATGAAGAGACAGAGCCAAAGCAAAAACAACACCCAGCTGTGCATGTGACTGGTGATGGAAGCGAGGTCCGGTGCTGTAAAGAGCAGTACTGCATAGGAACCTGGAATGTTAGGTCCATGAATCAAGGCAAATTGGAAGTGGTCAAACAGGAGATGGCAAGAGTAAATGTCGACATTTTAGGAATCAGCGAACTAAAATGGACTGGAATGGGTGAATTTAACTCAGATGACCATTATATCTACTACTGTGGGCAAGAATCCCTTAGAAGAAATGGAGTAGCCATCATAGTCAACAAGACAGTCCAAAATGTAGTACTTGGATGCATCTCAAAAATGACAGAATGATCTCTGTTCGTTTCCAAGGCAAACCATTCAATATCATTGTAATCCAAGTCTATACCCCAACCAGTAACACTGAAGAAGATGAAGTTGAACAGTTCTGTGAAGACCTACAAGACCTTTTAGAACTAACACCCAAAAAAGATGTCCTTTTCACTATTGGGACTGGAATGCAAAAGTAGGAAGTCAAGAAACACCTGGAGTAACAGACAAAATTTGGCCTTGATATACAGAATGAAGCAGGGCAAAGGCTAACACAGTTTTGCCAAGAGAATGTACTGGTTATAGCAAACACCCTCTTCCAACAACACAAGAAAAGACTCTACACAAGGACATCACCAGATGGTCAACACTGAAATCAGATTGATTATATTCTTTGCAGCCAAAGATGGAGAAGCTCTATACAGTCAACAAAAACAAGACCGGAAGCTGACTGTGGCTCAGATCATGATCTCTTTATTGCCAAATTCAGACTCAAATTGAAGAAAGTAAGGAAAACCACTAGACCATTCAGGTATATCCTAAATCAAATTCCTTATGATTATACAGTGGAAGTGAGAAATAGATTTAAGGGCCTAGATCTGATAGATAGAGTGCCTGATGAACTATGGAATGAGGTTCATGACACTGTACAGGAGACAGTGATCGAGACCATCCCCAAGAGAAAGAAATGAAAAAAAGCAAATCGGCTGTCTGAGGAGGCCTTACAAATAGCTGTGGAAAGAAGAGAAATGAAAAGCAAAGGAGAAAAGGAAAGATACCCATCTGAATGGAGAGTTCCAAAGAATAGCAATGAGAGATAAAAAAAAGCCTTCTTCAGAGATCAATGCAAAGAAATAAAGGAAAACAACAGAATTGGAAAAACTGGAGATCTCTTCAAGAAAATTAGAGATACCAAGGGAATACTTCATGCAAAGATGGGCACAATAAAGGACAGAAATGGTGTGGACCTAACAGAAGCAGAAAATATTAAGAAGAGGTGGCAAGAATACACAGAAGAACTATTCAAAAAACATCTTCATGACCCAGATAATCATGATGGTGTGATCACTCACCAAGAGCCAAACTTCCTGGAGTGCAAAGTGAAGTGGGCCTTAGGAAGCATCACTACGAACAAAGCTAGTGGAGGTGATGGAATTCCAGCTGAGCTGTTTCAAATCCTAAAGGATGATCCTGTGGAAGTTCTATACTCAGTATGTCAGTAAATGTGGAAAACTCAGCAGTGGTCACAGGACTAGAAAAGGTCAGTTTTCATTCCAATCCCAAAGAAAGGCTATGCCAAAGAATGCTCAAACTACCGCACAATTACACTCATCTCACACGCTAGCAAGGAAATGGCAACCCACTCCAGTATTTTTGCCTGGATAATCCCATGATGGAGGAGCCTGGTGAGCTACAGTCCACAGGGTGGCAAAGAGTAGGACACTACTGAGTGACTTCACTTTCTTTCTTTCATATACTGGCAAAGTAATGCTCAAAATTACAGTACATGAACCATGAACTTCCAGATGTTCAAGCTGAATTTAGAAAAGGCAAAGGAACCAGAGAACAAATTGCCAACATTTGTTGGATCATTGAAAAAACAAGAGTTCCAGAAAAATATATATTTCTGCTTTATTGACTATGCCAAAGCCTTTGACTATGTGGATCACCACAAACCGTGGAAAATTCTGAAAGAGATGGAAATACCAGACCATCTGACTTGCCTCCTGAGAGATCTGTATGCAGGTCAGGAAGCAACAGTTACAACTGGACATGGAACAACAGACTGGTTCCAAATAGGAAAAGGAGTACGTCAAGGCTGTATATTGTCACCCTGCTTATTTAACTTATATGCAGAGTACATCATGAGAAATGCTGGGCTGGAGGAAGCACAAGCTGGAATCAAGATTGCCAGGAGAAATATCAATAACCTCAGATATGCAGATGACACTACCCTTATGGCAGAAAGTGAAGAGGAACTAAAAAGCCTCTTGATGAAAGTGAAAGAGGAGAGTGAAAAAGTTGGCTTAAAGCTCAACATTCAGAAAACTTAGATCATGGCATCCGTTCCCATCACTTCATGGCAAATAGATGGGGAAACAGTGGAAATGGTGAGGTGAGGTGAGGTGAAGTCACTCAGTTGTGTCCGACTCTTTGCGACCCCATGGACTGTAACCTACTAGGCTTCTCTGTCCATGGAATTCTCCAGGCAAGAATACTGGAGTGGATTGCCATTTCCTTCTCCAGGGGATCTTCCCGACCCAGGGATCGAACCCGGGTCTCCCATATTGGAGGCAGACGCTTTAAACTCTGAGCCACCAGGGAATCACTGTAGATGGTGACTGCAGCCATGAAATTAAAAGAGGCTTATTCCTTGGAAGAATAGTTATGACCAACCTAGACAGCATATTCAAAAGCAGAGACATTACTTTGCCAACAAAGGTCCGTCTAGTCAAGGCTATGGTTTTTCCAGTAGTCATGTACGGATGTGAGAGTTGGACTGTAAAGAAGGAAAGCTGAGCACTGAAGAACTGATGCTTTTGAACTGTGGTATTGGAGAAGACTGTTGAGAGCCTCTTGGACAGCAAGGAGATCCAATCAGTCCATTCTAAAGGAAATCAGTGCTGAGTATTCATTGGAAGTACTGATGTTGAAGCTGAAACTCCAATACTCTGGCCACCTGATGTGAAGAAGTCACTCACTGAAAAAGACCCTGATGCTGGGAAAGATTGAAGGCAGAAGGAAGAGGGGAAGACTGAGGATGAGGTCATTGGATGGCCTCACCAACTCAATGGACATGAGTTTGAGTAAACTCTGGGAGTTGGTGATGGACAGGGAGGCCTCGTGTGCTGCTGTCCATGAGGTTGCAGAGAGCTGGACACTACTGAGTGACTGAACATTTGCATGAGTAAAAAGTACTGGTTTGTCAAGTTGCTTCTGAGTCTTCGGTTTAATGGACTTGAAGAGAGTCTTTGGTAAATATATAGCTCATTAACATAGCTTAAGACAAATATTTCCATAAGGAAAATGCATTGGTCAGGTCAAGGTTTGAGAATATTAAGTTCAGGTGAAACCAGGTATTGTCATGGCAACACAGAACTTTAAAAGAAACCTCTTTTTAAATTTGTATAGAAAAAGGAAACATCTAGAACTTGTAGTTTGTTTCCTCCTGCAGCCAAAGAGAGATTAAAAATGTCTGACACTTGCAGCCAATTTCCTCCATTTGGAGACCCCTGGCCTTCCTGCCTGTTACCCTCTCATGTCTGGGCAGTAAGATCCACAGCACTGTATTGAAGAAATCTCTCAAATTCCTAGGTGGCTGGTGGCACATCCCAGGGTCCTTGCTCACCCACAGGATCTAATCTTTTCTGCCTTAGTATTAAACCTTCAGGAACTTCACTGGTGGTCCAGTGGTTAGCAGACCAGGCTTCAAATGCAGGAGGCACAGGGTCAGTCCTCGATTAGGAAAGTGGGATCCCATATGCCATGTGAAGTGGCCAAAAAGAAAAAAAAAGAAAAAATAAACCTTTATACGTCAATGCGTTTTACTATAAGGATTAGACTTAAGTCACATTTTCTGCATCTCACGCAAGAAAGGGTCAGATGCAGGAGTCGGAGACCACACTCCCTTTTGTCCTCTAAGGAAGGTTTCTGTGATGTGAAGGAGACTGGAGATCACAGCAGATCTTTCACTGAGGTGTGTTATTTGAGGGGCAGCCATGCAGCAGCCTGGCCATGCACAGAGGTTTTGATCTAGCTTGAACTTTTCAAGGAAGGCTTGCTTGATTGGTCACTGCTCTCAGATCATAGGGCACGCGACAGTAAAACCAGGGTGCTATTTATGACTAGAATTTAGTCTCACTCTGTTCTGGTTTTAAGACCATCACAGGAGGTTGCTTGAGGCAGAGATGACCTGTAAGATCTGATGGGTGGTCTGAAGTTCATCATCAATATTGTCTTTGGACAAAAGGTACAGTATTTCTTTTCTAGCTGTGTGAGTGTGTTTCTCCATCTGCCCTTTGTTTCTTGACTTTTCCTTTAATAGGGACCTTGCTAATCTCACTGCCGTCAGAGTCCTTTTGTAATCTGTTAAGGAATCTGGGGGATCACAGCCAGTGCGAGATTCATCCTGAAGCAACCTGATGGTCTAAATGCCAGGAATGCCACTTCAGGTTATGCTCCAGGACCAGGGCCCATGATGGCTTATCTTATAGTGAGATGCCTGCTGATGGTGCCATGAGGGTACCACATGCAGGAAGCTTCCCTGGGGCCGCTGCGCTGAAGGCGCCCCCATGCCTAGTAAGAAGTGCACACGGAGGCTGTGCATTCCAGGAGCTCTGTGACTTGGCTGTCTTCTCATTAAGGTACCTTTAATCTTGAATAAGTACCTTTAGTTTTTGTCAGTTAAATTTCATTTTTATTAGTAATTACATTGGACTTAATAATAATTGTATCTAACAGTGGCCTTCCCAGATAGCTAAAGAATCTACCTGTTAAGCAGGAGACACGTGTTCAATCTCTGGGTTGGAAAGATCCCCTGGAGAAGGAAATGACAACCCACTCCAATATTCTTGCCTGGAGGATCCCATGGACAGAGGAGCTTGGCAGGCTACGGTCCATGGGGCTGCAAAAGAGTAGGACCTGACTTAGGGACTAAACAGCAACAGCAGTGCTTAATATTTCCAATAAAGAACCCTTCCCAGCAGCCTGGTGTCCCCTGGGGGCCAAGCAGTTTGGGTCCATGTGCTCAGTTCCCTAGACATCAGATGCTCCATGTGCTGCCTGTCCAGCCGGTGGCCCCTGGGCAGCCTGCAGATGGGGTGTCTCTCTCCAACACCCGCAGTCCTGCCATCCAAGCTGCCTGCATTGACCAGGGTCCTTCCCTGACGTGCTGTGACTTTGTGTCCAAGGGTGTGCCCTGCATGGCCCTATGTACTATGTCCCTGCGTCCTAGCACCTGGGTGGGGGCAGACCCAAACCCACTGGAGTGAGTCTGTTGCAGGAAGGAGGACCCCTTCCAGGGCCCGAAACTAGGCTCTTATCTAACACTCGGAAGTGAATTGTCTGAGGAGACACATGTGCTGACAAAGCAAGAGATTTTATTGGGAAAGGGACCCGGGTGGAGAGCAGTAGGGTAAGGGAACCCAGAACAGCTCTGCCTATGGTTTGCAGTCTCGGGTTTTATGGTGATAGAAATCGTTTCTGGGTTGTCCTTAGCCAGTCATTCTGACTCAGAGTCCTTCCTGGTGGTTCATGCCTTGCTCAGCCAAGATCGATGCCAGAGAGAAGGATTCTGGGAGGTGGTCGGACATGTGATGTCTCCTTTTGACCTTTCCCGAACTCTTCCGGTTGCGGTTGGCTTATTAGTTCTGAGTTCCTTACCAGGACTTCCTGTTGTAAAGCAGCTCATGCAGATGGTTACTATGGTGCCTGGCCAGGGTGGGCGGCTTCAGTCAGCTCGCTTCCCCTAACAAGTCCTACTGGGCTGGTGCCAACTGTGCGCCTAGGGGTGATGTCCATGAGCTGGTCCACACAGGCTGGCAGGCTGGGTCCATCTTTCCCTGTGCCATGGATGGAGTCCTGTTCCCCCCAGGGTTTCCCACGTGAGAGCCTCACTCCCAATGGGCTGGTCTTAGGAAGGGTGGATGGGTGCTGGGGGTGAGCTCTCCTTCTGGACTGGTACTCCCGTGAGCAGAGTCAGGGCCCTCCTCATGTGCGGACACAGCAGAGGTGGCTGTGCAGGCCGGGAACACTGCCCCCAGCCCTGCCAGAAGCTGACCCGCGGACTCCAGCCTCCAGACTGTGACAGTAATGTCTGTTGTTTAGGCTCCCAGCCCGGGGAATTGTGACAGCAGCTTAGATGATGGTTTCCAGGGAACGTTTGTCTCAAACATGGTCTTTCCAGCAGCTCACAGCAGGGCCATCGGGAGGCTGGCTCTGGGGCCGGCAGCGTTCGGGTCGCCCTTAGTGCAGATACTGCTGTGGGGTTGTTTGTACTTGGTGTTTATGGGCCTGTGACTCTAGTGCAGGGGCCTAAGATCCAAATTTTGAACTGGTTCTGGATTTCGCTCATTTTGAGACACTTTGTTCGTCACTCAGTCATGCCCAACTCTTTGCTTTCCCACTGACTGTAGCCTGCCAGTCTGCTCTGTCCATGGGATTCTCAGGCAGGAATACTGGAGGGGTAGCCTTTCCCTTCTCCAAGGGATCTTCCTGACCCAGGGATCGAGCCCAGGTCTCCTGCATTGGCAGTTGGGCTCTTTACCGTCTGAACTACCAGGGAAGCCTTTATGATAGCTCAAAAGCTCTCTTACAGAAGAGGTGTATAATTTATTTGCTCACACGGAAACTCTTGGATTCTGAGATTTTCTTTTTAAATTTTCTTGCAAAATCATTTGTTAAAATTATTAAATTTTAAAAAACCTTAAAATTTGTTAAAATAATAAAAATTTAAAAAGAAAAATTTCCAGATTATTTCTATCTGTGAACTCATCCAACCCCTCGACGGTTTCACTGGTCTCCACAGGCAGCCAGGCTAGGTTTTAAGACCGGGAAAGAGGCTCACCCAGAGTCTTTGAGTTGATCTAGCGTCTGCACAAACAGTCACCCCCTCCCCCACCCACCATCTGCAGTTCTAATGGCTGACTCCTTCCGCTTTCTTATGCTGGGTCTCACTGTGTGTATTTATACATAACCAAATATACTGAGATAAAGGTAATGAAATTTAGGTGATAAGTGTTAGTAGTTTGCTAGGGTTGTGGTAACAAAGTTTCACAAACTGAGTGCCTTAAAGGGAAACTTGTCTCTTAGTTCTGGAGGCTAGAAACCCAAGATCAAAGTGTCAGTCAGCAGGACCATTGTCCCTCTGGGAAGGGGTCCTTCAGGACTTCAGTGTATGAGTTTGGGGGACACAGTTCCACACATAACTGTGATTGGCATGAAGACAGTCTGCTTATGGAGGCTTAGAACCAGTAGGGTCCTGGGAGATTATTGGATGCAACCTTAATATTTTGCACATGAGCTCAGTGGCAGGAAAGACGTTATTATATTCAAAATTAAATCAGGTGGTTTGTCTTTCTTTGGTCATTCAGTCATTCCTGGCTCTTTGTGACCCCATGGACTGTAGCTTGCCAGGCTCCTCTGTCCATGAGATTTCCCGGGCAAGGATTCTGGAGTGGGTTGCCATGTCCTCCTCCAAGGGATCTTCCCCACCCAGAGATCGAACTCGTGTCTCTTATATCTTCTGCATTGGCAGGTGGGCTGTTTGCCTTCTGAGCCACCAGGGAACTCCTTAAGCAGGTAAACCCTCCTTCAAATGCTCCAAAATAATTAACGCTCCCTGCTGTTTGCCCACATCTCCTCTCCAGCCCCAGTGGGCATTCTCTTTCTCTGACTGCCCATCCTCCTGGTTCCAGCCCACCTCCATTGCCTCCAGGAAACATTTGCCAGCTATTCTCCCTACCCAACCCTGCACCACCAGCCTGTAGTAACTAGGTGCATTCTGTCTCCTGATTTTTATTCACCAAAAATTTCAGTGTACACACCACCTTATGTTTAAATAATGTGAATTTTTAGGCTCTGTGCATTTGTCCATGGAAAAGTTTCTGGTTCTGTTATTAAAAGGAACTCTGATACTTAGGCACATGAAATTTTCCTAAAATATAGTTTTTTTTTTTTTTTTTAGCTGTTTCGAGTAGCATGTGGGATCTTAGTTCCTGGACCAGGGATCAAACCCAAGCCCCCTGCATTGGAAGCACAGGGTCCCAACCACTGGACAGCCAGGGAAGTCCCTGAAATACAAATGTTAGTCACTTGAATTGTGAGAGTGGATGTGTGCGGCCGGGCTCTGGAGTGGATGGTAATGAGTGTCTGGCGGCCATTCCTCACCCATATGTGACATGGGTGCTCATTTGCACTTGGACAATGGCAGGTCTTTTTTGGGGACTGTATGTGCAATCACATATTTAGGAACTTTAGGGAGTGCCCAGGGGCACAGCCTCTGTTGGTCTTATCTCTATAACAAGGCTGTGTGCTCCTCAAAAGCATCTGCGTTCTCTTTCCTGCTTGGTGATGACTTCCTGCTGGGGCAGGGCTGTGCTTGGGGACCTGTCACCGTGATTAGGGAAGCCAGAGGTCGTCTTAATGTAAATAAGGTCAGTGGAGGAAAAGGTGTTGTCTCACTGGACTAGACCCAGCCAATATTTTGAGAGTAAATGTATTTACCATGATTATCCTGTGGGGTTTGCCATTTGAATTTTGAATACAATGTGAAATATACTTTTAAATATTGTAAAAATTACAGCCACATTAATTTCCAAAAAGTTAAAGGTAAATTTTGTTATTTCTCTACAATGATTGAAAATGCACATCTTTTAAAAAATTAAATGAGACACAGGAGTATGCTGCATACAATTACTGACAGGCCTTACACAGGAAGACACAATAGATTAAATATCTTAATGGGAAAATCAATGTGTAAATATATTACTTCCCCCACTATGACTTAGAATGGCCTAGATGTTAATGCTTTATATGAAATGTGCAGAATTGTCTTGATTAATTCTCTTAATACCTACATGTATTATCTTGTATTCTTACAGTTAATTGAATGAACAAATTTAAAAATATTATTCATGAAACTCCAGGACACATTATGAATAAATAATGTTGCATTCATAATTCCTGCTAAATATGAGATATATTTGGATTTTTGACTCAGTCAAAAATTTACTGTAATCTGGCTTCAGGCTTTTGAAGAAACCATGAGGCAAGCCTGCCACCTGCTGGCCACAACTTGTTACTTCAGTCTACATTTCAAATAATCTGTGCATTTTTCATTACAGCAAAAGAATGTAATACAACTTGAAGCAATCCTACATGTGGACTTTTGAAACTTCCCACGCTGTCATGAATTACTGAAGCTTGAACATCCCAACAGTTTTCATTCCCATAAGCCTTTCATGTTTATTCTTCCTTCTTGATGACCACTGATGACAAATCTAGGGCTATATTTCTGAGCTTTTGATACAGAGTCCAAGTACAATTCCGGCTTCTTTCTCTTGAGCAGTTATGTGCCAAGAACCTAATTGTAAGTGCTCCAAACCCTCCTTCAGGATTGCACTCCTCTGCCTCTTCTTTCCAGACCACACTGCACACACACTGGTGGAATCACCATGTCCTTGTCATAGAGGACCCCAGTGGGGCTGCACCCCCCAGAGCCACCTGGGAACCCCCCGTTCCATTAACAGGAGTCTCTTTTGGCTCTGTTTTGAAAAATCTGGACGCCAGCCTTTCCTAACCGCCTGGCTGTCCTTCCTGGGTCTCAGTTACTGTCCTCCCAAGTCTGAGTTAGTGCAGTAGCCCTTTGACAGGCCTCCCTACCTCTCCTGTTCCCTTCAGTTCAGCAGCCAGAGCCGCCAACTCACGCTGGAGGCCTCCTTGTTTTCATGGTCAAAATCCCACCATGGTTGTTACCCCACTTGCAGGGTAACAGCCAGAGTCCTCACCGGGGCCACAAGATGGTCTGGCCGCCCCACCCTCCTCTCCCAGTGGGCCCCTCTTGTTTGCTCTGTTGCAGTCACCCTGGTCCTTTGGCTGTCCCTTGAATGCAAAGGCTCAAATCTGAGGTCTCACTGCTCCACTAGACACCCGTTTGGGCCCAGTCTAGTGTCCTGAATTCACCCTGCACCGTGCTCCTTGCCTGCATCTCAGCCCTCTCTGCCAGGCCACACCCACACGGCCCTTTGTCCCATCTAAGATGTTATATGATATATTTGTGTATTGTGCTTATGGTCAGCCTCCCATGGGGGAAAGTAAGCTGCATGGTAACAAGTATCTTCATTCACTGATGGGTCACAAACACTTAGAACAGTGCCCACAAATATAGGCATTCAGAAAGACTAGTTAAATATGTGGATATATCCCTTTGTTAAGCAAAAAAAAAAAAAAAAAAAA
>SJYC01116675.1:0-10167 GCA_006408675.1 Madoqua kirkii | reverse complement strand
ACTAAGCACAGGCCCAAAAAAAAAAGACATACAAAAAGAAAAGAAAAATATGTGAATATTCCCTTTTTTAAAAAAAAAAAAAAAAAAAAAAAAAGGAAAAGAAAACAATCAAAAACAACAACAAAATATCAGGATTATATTGTAAAACAAACTGCTTTATCAGAACTCTTTTGCATAGTATTTCTTGAATATTTTCCCATGTCAATAGACATGCACCTCATTTTTTTCCAACTACATTGAATGCCACTGTATGGTAATTCACTTTGTGTTAGTCGCTTGGTCATGTGTGACTTTTTTGTGACCCCATGGGCAGTAGCCTGCCAGGCTCCTCCATCCATGGGGTTCTCCAGGCAAGAACACTAATGTGGGGTGCCATTCCCTTCTCCAGGGGAATCTTCCATACCCATTGATCAAACCCAGGTTTCCTGCATTGCAGGTAGATTCTTTACCATGTGAGCCACCATTAGTTTACTGTTTAATTAATTAATTTGTTTTAATGGTAACCTTTTAAAATTATCTTTGTTGAGATGTAATTCACACAACACAAACTTCCCCATTTAAAGTGTACGATCCAAGGGACTTCCCTGGTGGTCCAGTGGTTAGTGTCCCAAATAAAGTGCAGAATCCAATGGCAGCAGGCACTTACTGAAGACCTGCCCCCGGGCCAGGTGCTGAGGATGAGCCCTGAGGATGCAGCCCTGAGGAGGGTGGCTTGGCTGCTGTCCTCAGGGCCCGAGAGGAGAACACTGATTAACAATGGCAGGGAGAATCACTGACCATGGGGAGAGCTGCAAAGAAAAGTGGTGCTGCCTGATGGAGGCCCTGTCCTGGCCAGTGCAGGGTGATGGCGATCTGGGGCTCCCCTCCACGAGCACGGGGCCGCAGGACCAGAGTCCTCAGCATGAGCGGAGATGGGTGGTGGGACGGGGGCACTGGAAGGAAGCTGTGGCTGGCCGCCTGGGCTGCTGCTTTCATAAGGTGCTGTGATGAAGGGCCTTCTATGGTCTCTGTCCGTGAACTCGGAGCTCCAGGTGCTCCGACAGAACGTATGCAGGTCTGCCCTTCCTGCCTTCATTCTTCCTCTGCTTTCTGAAAATTTTAGGAAGAATTGCTGGAAGGGTATCTAGGGAATCTAGGTGTCCCTGTGGCTTTGTTGCCTCCTTCCTGGGACTGTTCAGAGGGGGTTCAAGGCACCTGAGGAGAAGCCCCAGGGCAGGTCTTTGCAGATGGAGGCTGTCTCAGGGGCAGCATACCACCTGGACTCTCAGTCAGGCTCTGCTGCTGCTGCTGCTAAGTCGCTTCAGTTGTGTCCGACTCTGAGCAACCCCATAGACGCAGGCCACCAGGCTCCGCCATCCCTGGGATTCTCCAGGCAAGAACACTGGAGTGGGCTGCCATTTCCTTCTCCAATGCATGAAAGTGAGAAGTGAAAGTGAAGTCGCTCAGTCGTGTCTGACTCTTCACGACCCCATGGACTGCAGCTTACCAGGCTCCTCTGTCCATGGGATTTTCCAGGCAAGAGTACTGGAGTGGGGTGCCATTGCCTTCTCCCAGTCAGGCTCTAGTGTTCCTGAATTGTAGCCAGACTTGTTTTTATTTTCTCCTGGTTTCTTCCTTGAAAGTAAAATCACTAAGAGCCCCGTGAGGGTCTCATCTGAAGTGCTTTTTCAATGACTCTGATAAACATATGACTGTAGTGTCTGGGAAGTCTAGCTTGTAAATACTCAGTGTTACTGGAGTTATGACTGTATTACAAGTTAGTACTTAAATTTTCAGTGTCAGTTATAAATTTCAAGCTTTAAAAAAGATATGAAACATTTACGAGAAGTGTGAAATAAAGAATTAATAATAATTAAAAAAACCCATGAAAGCAGGAATACAAAAGAAAAAGCAAATGAGCCAAACCAAGCTAGTAAGTGAGAAATCAAAGCAGATGAGAGCAGGAACCGTGCAATACTTGTTTCATCCTCAATTCATTGTTGCTCAGTTACTCAGTCATGTCCGACTCCTTGTGGCCGCACACCAGGCTTCCCTGTCCTTCACTGTCTCCTGGAATTTGCTCAGACTCATGTCCATTGAGTCGGTGATGCCATCCAACCATCCCATCCTCTGTCGTTCCCTTCTCCTGCCTTCAATCTTTCTCAGCATCAGAGTCTTTTCCAATGAGTCAACTCTTCAAATCAGGTGGCCAGAGTATTAGACCTTCAGCTTCAGCATCAGTCCTTCCAATGAATATTCAGGGTTAATTTCCTTTAGGATGGACTGGTTTGATCTCCTTAAGTAGCCTTTTAAAATTTCATTTGTATTGAAAAGTCGTTGTGCTTCTCTTCCTCAAGTGTCTGTCCTTTATTCAGATTTCGCTTTAGATGTTGCGTTGTCAGAGTCTGTCCTGATCCCCTGGCTGAGATGGAATATCCCGTCTGCAGGCTCCTTGGGGCTCCCCTAGTGCTTCTCCTGCTTCATGGTCACCCACTTTCTGGGTCAGAATGGCCTTCGAAAGCCAAGCCAGTTCTGCCGTTCTCCTGCTTAGAACCCTGCAGTGGCTCCCACGTTCTTGGGCTAATTCCAGATCTCACAGGGCCTGTAAGGCCTTACCTGGTTGAGCACCCCTTCACCTGCTCGCTCTCTCTTATCACTTTTCTTATGGGCTGAGTTGGGTGGGGGCATTCATACATTGATGTTCTAACCCCCAGGACCTTAGGATGTGACTGTATTTGGTTGGAAAGCCTCTCAAGAGGTGGTTAATATAAACTGAGGTCATTAGGGTGGGTCCTGGTCCCTTAGGACAGCTGTGACCATGGTCGTTATAGGGACAGGTGAGGACACGGTCATGCACAGAGGGATGACCACTCGAACACAAAGGGAGAGGCAGCCGTCCAGCCATGAGACACGGAGGGAGGCTTCAGGAGAAACGGCTCTGCTGGCCCTGGCTCTCAGACTTCCGGTCTCCATTTCTGTTGTTTGAGCCAGCCATCTGTGGGGCCGTCCCCACCTCTGCCGGCCCTGCAGCCTCTCTGAGCTCTTTACAGTTACGTCTCAGGCCCCTGGACTCCTCGGCCACCATGCACGATGTGTGCAGTCTGCTCTCTGCCAGTCTCACCTGCCTTCTCTGGCCCCCATTCAGGTGCACCCCAGCTTTACATCACCCTTTATCTTGAATTGTTTTCTTTGTTGTGCTTAGCACTGCATAAAACACTAATAAATTTCTTTTACTCTCCATCTTCCTCTGCCAACTCTTGCCCTAGATGTAAGGATCTCCCTGTTTTGTTCACTGCTTTAGGTTGAATGCCTAGAGTAGTAGGTGTGAGATGAGTGCAGAGAAAAAGAGAGTGAGCCGAGCAATCAGGCAAGAACAGCTAATTTATTACAGGGAAAACAAGAGGATGACTGGCCCTTGAGAAGAACTCGTGTCCACCCTTTCTGACAGGGTCTTTTTTACACCTCGCCAATGAACAATTCTCTGAAAGGATGGTTAATTTTTAGCCTGTAGCTGAGTCCTGCGGTCATGTAGCCAGAGGTCTGGAATCCAGTGGTCTCGTAGCCTTGGAAAGGTAAGCGCCAGTGGGAAAACAGGATGTCCTTTGGGCAATTTGGTCAGTCTCAAGGGTCACTGTGGCTTTATTCTTTGCTTTTGAGGTCAACATAATAGCCATTTCAACCATGGGCCCCCAAGTAGACCTATCAGTAGGCATCCAATAAATAATTACTGCCTGAATGAATGAAATGAGTAAGTGAAATGTTAAATTGGGAAGCGTTGAAGTAAGGTAACTCTAAAGGCACACCAGTCGATGGGTATGTTTTGCCATCTGAGCCACCAGGGAAGCCCCAGTACATACATTTAAACATAACTTTCTCCTAGTTCGGGGTTTCAGGAAAAGGAGTTAAGGTCCGTGACTTCAGGAATCTTGATAAATACACATTAGCAGTTAAAATGAGATATTTAGTCAATATTTGGTTTTCATGGAGATTAGATTCTCCAAAATTTTTAATGAAACCTACTTTTGTTAAAGTCAGTAATTGCTACCCACTGAAGATTTAACTGGACTTCTCCGGTGGCTCAGATGGTAAAGAATCTGCCTGCAATGCAGGAGATCTGGGTTCGAGCCCTGTGTTGGGAAATCCCCTGGCTAAAGCCATGGCAACCCACTTCAGTGTTCTTGCCTGGAGAATCCCATGGACAGGGGAGCCTTGCAAGCTATACTCCATTTGGAAAGGAATTTGAAGATATACCATGCTGTAGAAGTATTGTAGGAAAGCATGAAAAATTTAAGGAAGTGTGGTGGGAGTGTGGATCTCCTTAAGTGGACAAGTCAATATTTGAATTTAAATGAGAAGAAAACCATGCAGAGTGACAACTGTTGACTTCAGGTCAATTTGAATTAGTCCTGTTAATTTCCACCAGGACCTAACAGCTCTGGCTCTTTAGGTGGTCGTGGACCAGGGTGGTGGCCCCGGGGCTGCCACGGAAGCTCTGGGCACCAACAGCAGGAAATCCACACAGACCACAGGTGCAACCGTGCATTTGGTTTTCCTTGTGGTAGTGGTTACCCCACTCCAGTCCTCTTGCCTGGAAAATCCCATGGATGGAAGAGTCTGGCAGGCTGCGGTCCATGGGGTTGCAAAGAGTTGGACACAACTGAGCGACTTCACTTTCGCTTTTTACTTTCATGCATTGCAGAAGGAAATGGCAACCCACTCCAGTGTTCTTCCCTGGAGAGTCCCAGGGAAGGGGGAGCCTGGTGGGCTGCCGTCTGTGGGGTCGCAGAGTTGCCCACGACGGAAGCGATTTAGCAGCGGCGGCGCCAGCGGCAGTGGTTGCGCCCACTTGCTGGCTCCATAGGTGCTTTGTACCACTGCCTTTCAGAACGTCTGTTTCTTTGAGTGAGAGAAGTGTGATTGGCTTGCTTATGGTATGAAAAAGTAAATTCATTGTTTCAACTATTAAAGAACCATGTTAGAGAAGATTTTGTGAATAAAGGAAAAAAGTGACCCCACTGTTACCCTCTGCCTGTTCCCTCCTTTTTTTGGTGAATGTCTTAGCTTTTACACAGTTGTATCCTTAGGTAACGGATCCTGAGAGAGTCATTTCCTAGGCAGGTTGATAAGAAGTCTAGGGGTCCCCAAGGAGAGAGAGGTCTGGAATTCTCAAGGAGGAAGAAAGGACAAACTTTTTTTCCCTCTACATTCCTTAGGATTATGTATCCTACCTGAAGACAGTCTCTTGATTAAACCTGGCTAATCATGTTATCTTAAAATTATGGGAGTAGATCTGGTGAGATCTTTGCAACCTCCAGACATTCTTTGGATTCATTGGAGAGTATATAACTCCATTGCTAACACTAGCAAGGGGGTACTCTTTCTACCCCCTTCTGATGTCTATGTCAGAAGCTTTCTCTATCTCCTTTATACTTTAATAAAACTTTATTACACAAAAGCTCTGAGTGATCAAGCCTCGTCTCTGGCCCCAGATTGAATTCTTCTCCTCCAGAGGCCAAGCATCCTGGCATTTTTACATGATTCAACAACAAACCTTCATCTTGGGGTTTCGTCTGGGTTTCTTCAGGACAAGGTAAGGATGCTTGGAGCTCTAGTTCTTTGTTCTTCTAGTGAACACATTTTCTGCTGTGCTTTACTAACTCTGTGATGTGCTTATGTGAATGAATGAAACGCCCTGCGTGAAGCAAGTGAGGAGCCCTGCTCTGTTGTTCTGTGGTGACCTCATATAGCTTATGGCAGAAACCTGTTGGGGGTATATACCAACCTGCCAATGCCCAGAGGCACCCAACTTGTCTGACTGTGACCCCATGAACTGCAGCCTGCGAGGCTCTGTCCATGGGGATTCTCCAGGCAGGAATACTACAGTGGGTTGCTCTGCCCTCCTTCAAGGGACCTTCCAACCAGGGATCGAACCCAGCTCTCCCGCATCGCAGGCTGATTCTTTATTGATGGAGCCAACAGGGAAGGCCAGCAATTCTTGAGTGGGTAGCCTATCCCTTCTCCAGGGGATCTTCCTGACCCAGAAATTGAATTGGGGTCTCCTGCATTGCAGGTGGATTTTTTACCAGCTGAGCTACCAGGGAAGCCCAGATCTAAGTATCAGTTCAATTCAGTCACTCAGTTGTGTCTGACTCTTTGCGACCCCATGAATTGCAGCATGCCAGGCCTCCCTGTCCATCACCAACTCTCAGAGTTTGCTCAAACTCATGTCCATTGAGTTGGTGATGCCATCCAACCATCTCATCCTTTGTCATCCCCTTCTCCTCCTGCCCCCAATCCCTCCCAGCATCAGGGTCTTTTCCAATGAGTTAGCTCTTCACATGAGGTAGACAAAGTGTTGAAGCTTCAGCTTTAGCATTAGTCCTACTAATGAACACCCAGGACTGATCTTTAGAATGGACCGGTTGGATCTCCTTGAAGTCCACAGGACTCTCAAGAGTCTTCTCCAACACCACAGTTCAAAAGCATCAATTCTTCGGCATGCAGCTTTCTTCATAGTCCAAGTCTCACATCCATACATGACCACTGCAAAACCCATAGCCTTGACTAGACGGACCTTTGTTGGCAAAATCATATCTCTGCTTTTTAATGTACTATCTAGGTTGGTCATAACTTTCCTTCCAAGGAGTCTTTTAATTTCATGGCTAAGTATACATTTCTTCAAAGAAGACATGCAGATGGCCAACAGGCACATGAAAGGATGCTCAACATCAAATTATTAGAGAAATGCAAATGAAAACTGCAGTGACAGCCACACCTGTCAGAATAGCCATGATGGAAAAATCTACGAATAACAAATAGTGGAAGGTGTAGGGAGAAAGGGGCCCCTCCTACACTGCTGGTGAGCAAGTAAACTGGTGTTGTCACTCTGAAGAACAACGTGGAGGTTTCTTAAAAAACTGAAAACAATATGATACCATATGATCCATCAAGCCCATTCCTGGACACATATCTGAAGAAAACCATCATTTGAAAAGACAGGCACTTAATGTCCTTTGCAGCACTATTTACAATAGCAAGACATGGAAGCAACCTAAAAGTCTATCGATAGATTAGTGGATATAGGTGTGGTGCATGGGTGCGTGCTAAGTTGCTTCAGTCATGTCCGACTCTCTGCGACCCTGTGGATTGTAGCCTGCCAGCCTTCTCTCTCCATGGGGATTCTCCAGGCAAGAATACTGGAGTGGGTTGCCATGCCTTCACACACACACACACACACACACACACACACACACACACAGACACAGGAATATTACTGAGCCATGAAAAAGAATGAAATAATGCCATTTTCAGCAACATTCATGGACCTACAGTTTATCATATGAAGTAAGTCAGATGATGAAAGACAAATATCATGATATCACTTATACATGGAATCTAAAAAATGATACAAAGGAACATATTTACAAATGAAAGAGATATCACAGACATACAAAACAAACTTATGAGTACTAAAGGGAAAGAAGAGGGGAGAAATGAATTAGGAGTTTGGGGTTAAAATATACATACTACTATAGATAAAATAGATAACCCACAAGAGCTTATAGCACAGGGAAATATACTGAACCTCTTGTAATGACCTATAATGGAAAATAATCTGAAAGCTTGTGACCCCATGGACTGCAGCCTCCCAGGCTCCTCCCTCCATGGGATTTTCCAGGCAAGAGTACTGGAGTGGGTTGCCATTTCCTTCTCCAGGGGATCTTCCCGACTTGGGGATTGAATCTGGGTCTCCCTCATTGCAGGTGGACGCTTTACCCTCTAAGCCACTTGTAAAAGGGGAAGCCCTGTAAAAAAAAAATATATATATATATATATATATATATCTGAATTGCTTTGCTGTATATCTGAAACTAAGACAACATTGAAAATAGACTATATTTCAATAAAAATTTAAAAATAACAAGAGTGAGGGTCACAGAAAAAACTTTTTACAGTGGATAAGCAAGCACTTTTCTTAGCAGTCAAATGTAAAATTATTCACTAAATGAGAGTTATCCAGACTGCACTTATGGTAAACTTAAAAGGTCTTAGACTTAAAAATCAGATGATATATGAAAGTGAAAGTGTTAGTTGCTCAGTCTTTACTCACTAAACTTGTCTTAAGATTGGAGTTAGGATGAGACTGTATAATTTGTTGTTGTGCTCAGTTGTGTCCGACTGTTTGTAATTCCATGGACTGTAGCCCATCAGAGTCCTCTGCAAGAATACTGGAGTGGATTGTCATTCCCTTCTCCAGGGGATTTCCCCGATCCAGGGATCAAACCCGGATCTCCTGCATTGCAGGCAGATTCTTTACCGTCTGAGCCACCAAACATGAATGAAAGAAGTCAATATGGGATCATGAAATAAACAATGCAGGCCATCAGCATATTCACTCACAGCCTGGCATTGTTCTCTGTACATGTGAAAACATATGTGCACATGAGCAATTTACATAGACACAAGTTTTATATTTATAGGCATTGTGTAATCTTATGCCTAGGGAGTTTAGGAAAATGATTAACAATAAGTATCCACTCACTAAGAAAAGGCAATTATTTTAACTTAGTTTTTAAAATTATGACCAAATACATAAACAATAAAAAGGTGCCATTTTAAGGTAAGGGATTCAGTGGTATTAACTACAGTCACAATGTGTACATCCATTGCTACTATTATTTTCCAAAATCTTTCACACTACAAACAGACTCCTTATACCCATTAAGCAAGAACCCCTCCTTTCCAACTCCCCCACCTCTCCCTGATTCCTGTGACCCCTAATCAACTCTTAGTCTATGTGAATTCGCCTATTTCAGATATTGCGTATAAGTGGAATCACACAATGTTTGTCCTCTGGTGTCTGGCTTCTTTCATTTGGCATAATGTTTTCAAGGTTTATCCATGTCGTAGGAGGTATCAGAACTCCCTTCCTTTTTCTGGCTGAATAATATTACATTGTGTAGATAGAC
Organism: Madoqua kirkii; assembly: GCA_006408675.1. Lineage (NCBI taxonomy): Eukaryota > Metazoa > Chordata > Mammalia > Artiodactyla > Bovidae > Madoqua > Madoqua kirkii. Next base: position 1,219 of record SJYC01116675.1, on the reverse strand, counting down.
CACATTTATTCATCCACTGATGTACACTTGGGAAGCACCCACATTTTGACTATTATATTGCTTCTATGAACATTTACATTTCTGTTTGACTCCCAGTTTTTCAGTGTTTTTTGATATGTACTAGGAGTAAAATTTTGAGGCACTGATAAACTATTTTTCACAGGGGGCTACACCATTTTGCATTTTAACCAGCAATGTACATTTTCATCAGCAATTTCTATTACTTGCTATGTTCCATTAAAAAATATAATAGACATCCTGGTTGGTGTGAAATAGTCTCATTGTGGTTTTGACTTTCACTCCTCTAATGACTAGTGATGTGGAGCGTATTTTCATATACTTATTGGCCATTTATATATCTTCCTTGGAGAAATGTCTATTCAAGTCCTTTGTTTATTTTTAAATTAATTTCTTTGTCTTTTCTTATTCAGTTGTAGGTCTTTATAGACTCTGGATATTGAACTCTTATCATATATATGACTTTCAGATGTTTTCTCCTACTCTCTACGGTGTCTTTTCACTGTTTTCATGATGTACTTTGATTCTGAAAAGACTTTGATTTTTGATGAAGTCCAATTCATCTATATTTATGTTGTTGTTGCTTGGATTTTTGTTGTTATGGCTTAGTGCCAAATCCAAAGTCAAGAAGATTTGCTATTATGTTTTCTTCTAAGAATTTGTAGTTTTAGCTCTTATATTTAAGTGTTTGATCCATTCTGAGTTACATTTTTGTTCAGGGTGAGGTAAAGGTCTGATTTCTTTCTTTTGTACATGGAAATCCAGTTCAGTTCAGTTCAGTCGCTCAGTCATGTCTGATTCTTTGCGACCCCATGAATCGCAGCATGCCAGGCCTCCGTGTCCATCACCATCTCTTAGAGTTCACTCAGATTCACGTCCATCGAGTCTGTGATGCCATCCAGCCATCTCATTCTCTGTCGTCCCCTTCTCCTTCTGCCCCCAATCCCTCCCAGCATCAGAGTCTTTTCCAATGAGTCAACTCTTCGCATGAGGTGGCCAAAGTACTGGACTTTCAGCTTTAGCATCATTCCTTCCAAAGAAATCCCAGGGCTGATCTCCTTCAGAAAGGACTCGTTGGATCTCCTTGCAGTCCAAGGGACTCTCAAGAGTCTTCTCCAACACCACAGTTCAAAAGCAGCAATTCTTCAGCACTCAGCCTTCTTCACAGTCCAACTCTCACATCCATACATGACCACTGGAA
>SJYC01116674.1:0-13051 GCA_006408675.1 Madoqua kirkii | reverse complement strand
AAAGTCCATACAGATGAACATAGCTCCCCTTTTACATTTTTGAAGCTGATAACGAGACTGAATTTCTCAGGCATGGAGTAAAGAAACGCGCCACTGCATAATGTCATTTTTGTCTCTCTCCGACAACATAACAACTGTGCTATCGACCTGCAAAAGAAAGTCTGCTCTCATTCTCAAGCAGAAAATTGTCTCTGGATTTCAGATATGAGAGATGCTTTGTGTAATTAGAAGAAGTGATGAGAGTGAATAGAAATTCAAAATGCATTCTCTTCTTCTACGTATCTCACTTTGTTCAGTCTAATTAAGGGACAGGCTTGGCACTTATCTTTAAAAGAGGGTACAGAACTAGTCAATGAATTTTGAATATTCATCCATCAAGGTTCCTGTGTCTGACGGAACAGCCTAAGTTACGTTTTGTGTGCATTGAAGACAACCTAAAGAAGCCTGGCTCACAGCTTATACCCAACTTACGTCTCTCTCCACCCTATGGTTGACTGCAAAAACCTTTCCACATCTCCTCGAAAGAAGGAATCCAAGGTGTCTGAAGAGAAAATAGTCACATTTTTAATCATTTTAAAAATGTGAAGTGTTAGATGAAACTAATTTTTAAATTTTTTTCTTTGTATGCCAATTTGAAAATGACAAGCTTAGTTTTATTCTCTGGAATTTTCAGTCTTGGGTCTTGGTCTTGACCAGAGATTCCGTGGGATTAAACTAAAAGATATATGTGATGGTTTCTTTTATAGAGTGAATGTTCAATAAATATTGGATCAGAATCTGAAGTTCTCGACTGACCCAGTACCTGAGGAAAAGGTTATCCTTCTTACCCTCCCATCCTCCTCCCTCAGTCACTAAGATCAGATCAGCAGAACCCCAAGTTCATCCCATACAATGGGAGTGAAAACCCTCAAAATAGTCTCAAGCAGTGGCAGCACACACAGGTTCAAAGTCAGGGAGAGACAGCTGAGTCAGGATGAGAGATCAAGCCAGGAGCATGCTGTCCACCAAGAAGAAACAAGTGCTAAGTGGGAGTCAGAAGACCAAACGGGCAACAAGACAGGACTGTATGACTTCACACTCTTTCTAGTTGTGAGATACTATAACGTCTTGATCCTTGATGCACAAAAGGGGAGAAGACCAGAAATTATTCATGTAATTTTAATTCTCCACATCCCTAAATTGGCAGACCTTTCAACCATCCACAAAGCAAAAGTACAGCTGCAACTTCCTGAAATCATAACAGATTCCTCATATTTGTAGAATCCTGAGACCTTCACAGTCTGTTACCCTATTTACTCTTCTAGCATCTCTCAGTTGCTCAGATGCCAAGACCCTTCTTGAGACAAAGAAGGGGAAACTGGAGTCGATGAATTTATAAAGCAGATATGTGGAACCCTGCCCAAACAGTGTCATGGAAAATCCTCTGTCATTGATTCTCAGTACTGTAGCTGAAAAAAAAATCTCCTTCCCCTAGACCTAATGCTCTATAAATACTACCTTGTACACTATCTGTGCTCAATAAACACTAATGACTGATTCCCATTTGTCCTTTTTTTCCCCATGTGTTATTTATTAAAGACCCATTTGTCTATTTAATCTTGATTTGTGTGATGAATTGCAATTGGGTGCTCTGCAATATGATTCACAAAGAAATAGAATCTCTCTCTCCATCCCTTAAAGCTGACCTTCAGTATGTAATTTGCTTTGGTCAAAAGGATATTAGCAAATGTGACATAGCCAGAGGCAGAAGAAATACTTGCTTAATGTCACATATCCTCTCCTAATGCCCTGAGGCAACCTGTGAAGAACCCCAAGCTAGTCTCCTGAGGTGAAGAAATCAAGTAAAGCAAAGAGAGGTAGCCCAGCTGATGCCAACTAGCCCAACTAGTCTGACAACAGCCAGTCCCACAAGAAAGGGCATCTAGACTATCAGATCTTAGCTGACTCAGTAACTCACTGCAGAACTGCTTGGCTAATACATAGACTCATGAGCAATAACATTTTAAGCCATCACATGTTAGAGTAATTTGTTACACAACAATAGATAACTAATACTTCTTGTTTGACAGCCATCTCCTCTAACTGTTACAAGATTTTAATTGTTATACACAGCATGAACTATAATCAATTTACTATGTATGCTTATTTATGTGCATATTTGTTTATTGTCTGTCTTATCTCATAAAGAAGTTAAAGCACTTTATAACTAGAATTCTAAAAATATAACAACTATAAAATAGAAAAACAAGCAATTGAATCAGGTAGACAGTAAAAGTAAGAGGGGAAATGATAAGACCAAGTAAGGAATACAAACATGTTGATCATAAAGGGCTATGTAGTAGATAGAATCGATCTTTGTCTCAAAGACCTCCAAAAGCCAACTGACAAGCAAGTATATAATTCTCAATATCAACAGAAAATAAGCACAGAAGAGACAAAATGCCTCTTGTACTTGATTCTGAAAGACATTATATGGATACCTCTTACAGGAAACAGGAAGTGACATGGCAGATAGCATTTTCCCAAGCCAATCTGACAGCTGGCATTAGTATGTAGCATACTACAAGAACCAAAAATATAGTATGAGAACACCATTTCATGAAGGCAATTCTTAGGAGGCTACTGAAGGTCATGTTTCAAATTTTCCAAGACTCTCAAATGTTCCCTGGTATGAAGCACGAATAGCTTTTGGAATTAGTAATCAAAAGAGTCTTTGATCAGTCAGTAAAAACTTGAGTTTCCTCTTTTAGGAATAGCTCAATTTCAGTGTTTTTGTCAGTGGAAAATGTGAATCTCTTAATAATTGCGCCCAGTTTAAAAGTAGCAAATTTAGGATCTGAATTAGACTTTTCAGGTTCCAAAGCCTACGCCTTTTTAAAAACCAAATCGTGTTTTGAATGATGAAGAGTTGCTGATTTAAAAAATAATAGCCTCTTTAAGATAATATGTTTATATTTTAACAGACTTCAATAGCTTGAAGTCAATGGGGATAAAGTTGGGGATTTCTGATGCTTGAGCCAAAATGGCAAGAGTAGATGAGAGAAAGGGAAGAAAGCAAGTTGAGGTTTTTCCCAAGTTCTTTTGTCAGCCCTGAAATTACAGCATCTGGACCTATTTGAACAGCATTCTGAGTCTGCTCAATCTAATGCTACTCCATCAGTAGACTTAATCCCTCTTCCAAAAACATTGTGTGTGATAGCAAATACTATACGTCAAATTGCTGAATTAATGGAACTGTATATTTTGGTCCTACTTGGACTGCTAATCCTCAAATATTTAACTAAAAAATGAATGGAATGCCAAAACTTTGATTTCTTCAAAAATATATATGTCTTCCCTTGGGAAAGAAAACACAAATGCTGACTTTTTCTTTGTTCTCTCGAATAACAGTAAAGTGAGTTTACAAAGCCTCTGAGTTCCATCTCTGGTCTGACTCTTCAGTAACAATGAGCAATTACAAAGCCAGAACCAAGATTGTCCAAGCACTTGTCCAGACTTTATAACTCACCAGCTATTGACCACAAGCATCCTTCTTTCCAGTTAGCACTTTGGAATGGGCTGTTTGCTCCAAATATGGTTAATGACTGTGGAAACCAGCACCATATATACATTAAGGAAAAGACTTAGATGTCTATCCACATTCATTTCATAATAGACACAACCAACATGTACTCATTCTATTTGTAATGCACTCATCAGTGCTTAGCCATTTGTGAAAATGTATCCTGTTGAAAGAAATATCATTTGAACCAATAATTGACCATTTCAAACATCAGCATGGAAAACTGCATATGACATAGTTACAGTCTGTGACCCTATGAATATCCATAAAGGGTAGACCATTAATGAATTGTATCTACATTTAATATACCAGACCTAACTGGATTGTTTGTTTTTAAAACAGATACCTGCTGTCCTCCCTGGGAATTAGATGACTATAACATTGTCCTTCCTGAGACAGAATAACAATAAAAATATCATGGTTACTATTAAGTATGGGCAAATTACATGAAAAACAAAGAACTCAGTATGTTATATATATACATTGTCATTCAGTCATACGATACATATGGAGTAAGTATCTAGCATTTTTATATGCTCCAAAGCAAGTTCATAACAAGACACCTTACCCTTACCCTTAAGGAGTTACCCATAATAAGACTTTACACTTAAGGAGTAAAATTTACAGTAGAAAGAGAAATAAATACATGGGTCTCAGCTCATTTAATGTTCAGAACAATGTTCATTATCCCAGTGTTTACAGAAGAAGAAAGCAATGTTCAGAAAAGCTAAATATCTTTCCAAGGTCACTACAGGTAAACAGAGTCAGAATTTGAACTTAGAATTTTCTGAATCAAATGATTTTTCTCCTAACTACATCATTATATTGGTAAACTTTGCATAGTTGTGTCATTGACTGGCTACCTTATGACCCTGATTCTGTTACATATTTTCTAAACTCTTTTAATCTGTCCCCTTTGCATATTCATTTAACCAGCCAACATCAAATATGTGTTGAGTATTATTCTAGGCACTGGGGATACCACATCTTAAGACTATACTTTATGGAGAGAGAACAAGACGGCAGAGGAGTAGGTGGACGTGGAGGACATCTCTCTCCATGGATACATCAGAAATACACCTTCAGACACAGAAGTGCTAGCAGAATACCAGCTGAGGACCTGACCAGTGGCAAAGAATATATGGAACCATGCAAAACTCGGTTGGACAAAGGAACCGGGGGAAAAACAGGAATATTAGTAGGACTGGGCCTGCCCTCAGTGGGTGGGGGAACCGAAGCAGGGGTCCAATCCTCACATCGGGGCAACTGTCTGAGTCAGAGGAGAAACATTTAAGACTGAGAGTGAAGCAGCTGATCTGTAGCAGCCTAAAAGGAATGAGAATCCTTGCCACAACCACACATACCCAACAGGAACACAGGTCCCCTGGAAGGCACCATGGCTGCGAGCTGGAGTTTAGGGGTTGTGGAGAAATCTCAGGGCGAGGGCTGCTGTTGACTGCACAGAGACTGCTCTAGGGGATTTGAGGGAGGAGATTGTGGTGGGAAATGCCTGTGGAGAAAAGCTGGGCAGCCGTGGAAGCAAGGTGAGACAGCTGAGTCAACATAGGGTGGTGGAGCCATCACCATAGCCTCTCTCTTCCCACACGCCAGCATCGGCAACTGAACAATAGAGAGTCTGGCCCATCAAACGCTTGACGCACTCAGCTGCAGAATAGGACCACAACCACGGTGCTCCTTTAGGTGATTCACATGCCAAGCAACAGAGTAGGACCCCAGCCAGGTGGGCCCCATTATGTGCCTGATGTGCAGAACAACAGAGAAGGACCTCAAGCAAGGGAGCACTCTAAGTGCCTGAATGGGGGAGCTACAGAAAAAGGCTAGCCAAAGAGGCCTTCTGATTGCCAGCTGCAAGAGGCTCGAAAAAAGACTCTGATGGGGCCATAGCTCCTCCAGTGGAGGCGGTCTGTGTCCTTGTACACTTGGCACCACCAGGGTCCCCACAAGTCAAGCAGCTGCACCACCTTCACGCTCAACTCTCACTGTGGCAGAGCTGCCACAGGCAAAAAAGTCTTGTGTGAATGCTTGAGTAATCCAACTCTTGTGTCAGTCCAACTCTTTGCGACATTGTAGACTACAGCATGCTAGGACTCTTTGTCAGGGAGGGAGGTTCTCCAGGAAGCAGTACTGTAGTGTATTGGCCAATATTGGCTGTCATACCCTTCTAGAGCACTATATTTCCTGCTGCTCTGTCAACCTCTCTGAGTACCTGGAGCTGCCAGAACCCCTCCAACCCATGCAGCTGCTTGGCTGCTCCTCCACACCTGACCCTCACAGGGGCAAACCCAAGCCCTCCAGTGCAGCCTCAAGAGCTAAATCCCAGTAGATGACCCACATGCAGAGGGGGATAAAACCACAATTGAAACCCAGGGGCAGTGTGGCTAAGGAAGAAGACCCAAAATCTCCCACGAGCCATACAAGCTTAAGATTAAATCCACGTGATCAACTACACAGACTCTGTGTCTATGGAATATATAAAAGGTCACTGAGAGCTCCCACAAAAGAAAACACAGTAGTTCTGATAGCTGTAGACATTGTGGGCAAGAACACACAGGAGCAGGAACAAACTAGAATCTGAGCTGCCCCCAAAGCCAGGATGCACAGTGACACTCTCAACTCAACCCAGAGATCTGCACAGTGTTGGAGGGCATCCTAAGGAGGTGAGGTGGACTGTGACTCCCAGTGAGAGAAAAGTCTCTAACAGCAGTGACTCAAGAAAAACATTTATTATTCTTATGTTTTGACTTATTCTGTAGATTCTTTTGGACTTTTTTTCTTTATTCTTTTCCTCCCCACCGCCCCCCCCCTCACGTTATAGTTGTCAGTTTTACCGGCACTACGAAATATAATTAAGCTTTTGAGCTTTTTTTTGTTTTTTGACCCAGTCACATTTTTTATTGTTGTTCTAAACCTCTGCCTTTATGTTGGGCTTTTGCAGTTCTGTGGAACTTTCTTTTTCTTTCTTTCTTTTTTCTTTTCTTTTCCTTTACTTCTAATTTTTTTAACCTATAATTATTTTTCTACATTTATTCCTTTGTTTGTTTTTCCTACTGTTCTTTTCCTCTTGAAGTAAATCTTTAATGTATATAAATCTTCCTCATCTACCTCTATTTAACTTTGCATATGTATTCTTTCTTTTTCCCTTTCCTTTCCTCTCAACACATTTGTTAGTTTTGTTTTCATTGCATTATTCCCCACTTAGCACCTTGCTTTAGTTTTGTTTTCCAGTTTATGCTTTAGTTAATTTTGTTCTTAACTGATAAATATAATTTTTTATTTGTTTTCAAGGTCAATCTATTATACTTTATTTTTATTGGACTGTTTCGACTTTGCTCATGGGTGTATATGTATTTGTGCATGCTCCATTATTTTAATTATTATTTGCCTGATTTTGTAACAGCCATTTTTCTGGGGTTCATCTTTGGTTTCTTATTTGAGGATATTTGTCTTAATCTCACTTAATGCCATAACAAACCACTTGTGAAATCTTCATTCCTGACCAGAGATCAAGCCTTGAGCCTTTGGTATGGGAGCACTGACTCCAGGACCCTAAACTACCAGAGAACTAACCCTGCTGCTGCTGCTGCTGAGTCGCTTCAGTCGTGTACAACCCTGTGCGACCCCGTGCGACCCCACAGACGGCAGCCCACCAGGCTCCCCTGTCCCTGGGATTCTCCAGGCAAGAACACTGGAGTGGGTTGCCATTTCCTTCTCCAGAACTAACCCTAGGGAGCATCAAATAGTACCCACTCACACAAAGGCAACCACATGAATACAAGACCTAGTATCATCCAATGACCAGTCACATCCTGTGTAGGATGCCTCATCTAAACAACAAACAAAACAAAAATATAAACCCAGACACCAGCAGGCAGGATTACCACCTCACTCAGCCTTCCTTCAGAGTAAAAGCAAACAAGAAAACAAACAAAAACTCAGCACAGATCTTACCCTTTAAGAAGCTTATACAAACCACTTGACCAACCTTGAAGTGAAATGAAGTTGCTCAGTTGTGTCTGACTCTTTGTGACCCCATGGACACCAGGCTCCTCCATCCATGGGATTTTCTAGGCAAAAGTACTGGAGTAGGTTGCCATTTTCAGAAACAGAAGGAAGAAAGAATTCAACCTTAAAGCCTGAGAAAAGACCTCAAACACAATAAGTTTTAAAAAATTATCATGAAAAGGCAGAGAAATACTACACAAATGAAGAAAAAAACTAGAAACGCAGAAGTCCAAATAAATGAAGAGGAAATAGGCAAACTACCTGAAAAAGAACTCAGAATAATGATAGTAAAGATAATCAAAAACCTTGAAAACAAAATGGAGAAAATGCAAGAATCAATTAACAAAGACCTGCTGCTGCTGCTAAGTCACTTCAGTCGTGTCCGACTCTGTGTGACCCCATAGATGGCAGCCCACCAGGCTTCCCCGTCCCTGGGATTCTCCAGGCAAGAACACTGGAATGGGTTGCCATTGCCTTCTCCAATGCATGAAAGTGAAAAGTGAAAGTGAAGTCGCTCAGTCGTGTCCGACTCTTAGCATTTCCATGGACTGCAGCCCACCAGGCTCCTCCATCCATGGGATTTTCCAGGCAAGAGTACTGGGGTGGGGTGCCATTGAATTAAATAATAAACATACAAAGACAGACAACACAATTATTGAAATTAAAAATACTCTAGACGGAATCAATAGCAGAATATCTGAAGCAGAAGAATGAATCAGTGAGTTGGAAGATAAAGTGGTGGAAATAACTTCTGAAGAGCAGAACAAAGTAAAAAGAACTAAAAGAACTGAGGATAGTCTCAGAGACTTCTGGGACAAGATTAAATGGACCAACATTTGAAATATAGGGGTCCCAGGAGAAGAAGAGAAAAAGAAAGGGTATGAGAAAATTTTTGAAGAGATTATAGTTGAAAATTTCCCCAACACAGAAAAGGAAATAGCTCATCAAGTCCAAGAGGCACAAAGAGTCCCATACAGGATAAACCCAAGGGGAAACATGCCAAGACATATACTAATCAAACTAACAAAGACAAAACACAAAAAAGGAATATTAAAAGCAGCAAGAGAGAAGCAACAAGTAACATATGAGGGAAACCCCATACGCTTAACAGCTGATCTTTCAGCAGAAACTCTGCATGCCAGAAGGGAATGGCAGGATTTATTTGAAAAATCTACAACCAAGATTATAGTACCTGGCAAGGATTTCATTCAAAATTGATGGAGAATTAAAAGCTACTTAGACAACCAAAAGTGAAGAGAATTCAGTACCACCAAACCAGCTTTAAAACGAATGTTAAAGGGACTTATGTAGTCAAAAAATACAAGAGAAGAAAAAAGATCTACAAAATCAACTCCAATCAATTAAGAAAATGGCAATACAAACATATATATCAATAATTACTTTAAATGTGAATGGATTAAATTCTCTAACCAAAAGATACAGATTGGATGAATGGATACAAAAACAAGACCCACATAGATACTGTCTACAAGAAACCCACTTCAGACCTAAAGACACATATAGACTGAAAGTGAGGAGGCAAAAGTATATTCCATGCAAATGGGAAGCACATGAAAGATGGAGTAGCAATCCTCATATCAGACAAAATAGCCCTTAAAATAAAGATGATTACAGGCGGTAAGGAAGGACACTACATAATAATCAAGGGATCAATTCAAGAGGAAGATATAACAATTTTAATATCTATGTGCCCAACATATGGTGTCTTTTGCCTTGGAAATGAATAGAGATCATTCTGTCGTTTTTGAGATCACATCAAGTACTGCATCTTGGACTCTTTTGTTGATTATGATGGCTACTCCACTTCTTCTAAGGAATTCTTGCCCACAGTAGTACATATAATGGTCATCTCAGTTAAATTCTCCCATTCCAGTCCATTTTAGTTCACTGATTCCTAAAATGATGATGTTCATTCTTGCCATCCCCTGTTTAACTACTTCCAATTTGCCTTGATTCATAGACTTAATATTCCAGGTTCCTATGCAATACTGCTCTTACAGCATCAGACTTTACTTTCATCACCAGTCACATTCACAGCTGGGTGTTGTTTTTGCTTTGACTCCATCTCTTCATTCTTTCTGGACTTATTTCTCCACTCTTCTCCTATAGCATATTGGGTACCTACTGACCTAGGGAGTTTATCTTTTAGTGTCCTATCTTTTTGCCTTTGTCACCCCAAATGCTGAACCAGATGAAGCACAAGCAGGAATCAAGGTTGTGAGGAGAAATATCAATAATTTCAGATACGCAGATGAAACCACCCTTATGGCAGAAAGCGAAGAAGAACTAAAGAGCCTCCTGATAAAAGTGAAAGAGGAGAGTGGAAAAGTTGGCTTAAAACTCAACATTCAGAAAAATAAGATCACAGCATCTGGTCCCATTATCTCATGGCAAATAGATGGGTAAACCATGGAAACAGTGAGGCTTTATTTTGGGGGAGTTTCCAAAATCACTGCAGATGGTGACTGCAGCTATGAAATTAAAAGACATTTTCTCCTTGGAAGAAAAGGTATGACCAACCTAGACAGCTTATTAAAAAGCAGATACATTTCTTTGCCAACAAAGTTTCATCTAGTCAAAGGTATGGTTTTTCCAGTAGTCATGTATGGGTGTAAGAACTGGACTGCAAAGAAAGCTGAGCACTGAAAAATTGATGCTGTTGAACTGTGATGTTGGAGAAGACTCTTGAGAATCCCTTGGACTGCAAGTAGATCAAACCAGTCCATCCTAAAGGAAATCAGTCCTGAATATTCATTGGAAGGACTGATGCTGAAGCTGAAACCCCAATACTTTGGCCACCTGATGTGAAGAATTGACTCATTTGAAAAGACCCATATGCTGGGAAAGATTGAAGATGGGAAGAGAAGGGGACAACAGAGGACAAGATGGTTGAATGGCATCACTGATTCAAGGGACATGAGTTTGAGTAAACTCCAGGTGTTCATGATGGACAAGGGGGCCTGGTGTGCTGCAGTCATTGGAGTCACAAAGAGTCAGACATGGCTGAGTGACTGTACTGAACTGACTGATGCACCCAACATAGGAGCACCTCAATGCATAAGACAAACACTAATAGACACAAAGAGAGAAAATGACAGTAATAAAATAACAGTTAGTTTAGAACTCAACTCACACCAATGGACTGCTCATCAAAACAGAAAATCAATAAGGAAACACAAGTCTTATATGATACGTTAGATGAGATGGATCTCATTACTATCTTCAGGACATTATATCCAAATGCAGAATACACCTTCTTCTCAAGTGTACATGGGACATCTCCAGGATAGACCACATCTTGGTTCACAAATCAAACCTCAGGAAATTTAAGAATATTGAAATTGTATTAAGCATCTTCCCTGACCACAATGATATATAACTAGATATCAATTACAAGAAAAAAACTGTAAGAAACACAAGCACATGCAGATTAAACAACACGTTTCTAAATAACCAATGGTTACTGAAGAAATCAAAAGAGAAATAAAAAATTTCTAGGAACAAAAGATGATGAAAACATGACAATTCAAAATCTAAGGGACGGAGCAAAAACAGTTCTAATAGGGAAGTTTATAGCAATACAATCCCACTTCAAGAAACAAGAAAAGCATTGAATAGACAACCTAACATTACACCCAAAACAACTAGAAAAAAAAATAAAAAGAAACCCAAAGTTAGTGGAAGGAAAGAAATCATAAAGATCCGAGCAGAAATAAATGAAAAAGAAAGAAACAAAAGTAAAGATTAATAAAACTAAAAGCTGATTATTTGAGAAGATAAACAAAATGGACAAACTTTTAGCCAGACTCATCAAGGAAAAAATAAGAATCAAATCAACAAAATTAGAAATGAAAAAAGAGAGCTTACAACAGACAATGCAGAAATACAAAGGATTATAACAGACAATTATGAACAACTATTTGGCAATAAATTGGATAACCTGGAAGAAATGGACAGATTCTTAGAAAATTTCAAGTTTCCAAGACTGAACCAGGAAACAATAGAAATTATGGACAACCCAATTACAAGCATTGAAATTGAAGCTATGATCAAAAATCTCCAAAAAAACAAAAGCTCAGGACCAGATGGCTTCTCAAGAGAATTCTTTCAAACATTTAGAGACAAGCTAATGCCTATCCTTCAAAAACTCTTTCAAAAAACTGCAGAGGAAAGGAAAATTCCGAACTCATTCTATAGGCCATCATCTCCCTGATACCAAAACCAAAGACAACACAAAAAAGGAAAACTACAGGCCAATATCACTGATGAACATAGGTGCAAAAATCCTCAACAAAATTTTAGCAAACAGAATTCAGCAATACGTCAAAAAGCTCATACACCATGATCAAGTTGGGTTTATTCTAGGAATGCAAGGATTCTTCAATATATGGAAATCAATTAATGTAATATGCCATATTAAAAAATTGAAAGATAAAAATCATAAGATAATCTCAATAGATGCAGAAAAAGCCTTTGACAACATTCACAACTCAAACCTCAGGAGGTTTATTTATGATTAAAACTCTTCAAAAAATGGGCACAGAGGGAACCTACCTCAACATAGTAAAGGCCATATATGATAAGCCTACAGCAAACATTATTTTCAATGGTGAAAACCTGAAAGCATTCTCCCTAAGATCAGGAACAAGACAAGTGTGTCCACTTTTGCTACTATTATTTAATACAGTTCTGGAAGTCCTAGCTACAGAAATCAGAAAAGAAAAAGAAATAAAAGGAAACCAGATTTGAAAAGAAGTAAAACTCTCACTGTTTGCAGATGACCTATACATAGTGTATATAATATACATAGAAAACCCTTTAGTATCTGAAAATTACTAGAGCTAATCAGCAAATTTAACAAAGTTGTAGGATACGAAATCAATACACAGAAATCACTTGCATTTCTATATACTAACAATGAAAAATCAGAAAGAAAATTAAGGAAACAATCCCATTCACCATTGCAACAAAAAGAATTAAATATCTAGGAATAAATTTACTTAAGTAGACAGAAGAACTGTACACAGAAAATTATAAGACATTAATGAAAGAAAACCTCCAGGTGACCCTCCATGTCCAAGGTCAGGAGGGGCAGCCGTGAGAAGAACCCCTCCTCCAAGGTAAGGAGCAGCAGCTGCACTTTGTTGGAATAGCCAAGAAGAATTACTTAAGTAGACAGAAGAACTGTACACAGAAAATTATAAGACATTAATGAAAGAAAACCTCCAGGTGACCCTCCATGTCCAAGGTCAGGAGGGGCAGCCGTGAGAAGAACCCCTCCTCCAAGGTAAGGAGCAGCAGCTGCACTTTGTTGGAATAGCCAAGAAGAGATACCGCAAGGCCAAGGTAAGAGAAACCCAAGGAAGACAGTAGGTGTTGCAAGAGGGCATCAGAGAGCAGACACACTGAAACCTTAATCACAGAAAACTAGTCAGTCTAATCACA